>JAQIXU010000068.1:0-76476 GCA_034701245.1 Strigamia transsilvanica | reverse complement strand
TGATTTTTGGATACAATTAAATGTATTTGATTTTTGGATACAATTAAATGTATTTGATTTTTGGATACAATTAAATGTATTTGATTTTTGGATACAATTAAATGGATTTGATTTTTGGATACAATTAAATGGATTTGATTTTTGGATATAACTAGATTTAGTCTTTATTTTTGGATTCAACTAGATTTAGTCTTGATTTTTGGATTCAACTAGATTTAGTCTTGATTTTTGGATTCAACTAAATTTGGTTTTGATTTTAGGATACAATTACGTAAATTAAGTCGATTTCAAAATCAACTAAATTTAGTTGTATTCGGTTGATTTTTGGATTCAACTCAAGTTTTGTTGATTTTTGGATTCAACTCAAGTTTTGTTGATTTTTGGATACAACGAAATTTCATTTATACATTTAGCAACTAAAACTAGAATTGAATTAGATTTTTGGGTTTTATTTTTTTTTTCTAAAGAAAAATATTTACTTAATTCTACTGTACAAGTAGAATGAATTTGGGCTAAGTATGTTTACATAACTTTTCCAATAAATTGAATTTTTAAGACGAAAATATAAAATATTTTCTACATTTACGGTATATGTATTATCATAAATTGTCGTTGTGCGGCTATGGAAAGCTGTAGGGTAAGCTGCAATTTCTCGCAACGTTGATAAAATACTGCAAATCTTAAAACGTATATTTTAAATGACATTTTATAATATGCTACAATATATTTTAAATAAAAGAAAATTGAAGATTCAGTTTTGGCTCAATTCCTGTGGTTAAATTTTTTACAGACTTTAAATTAAAAAGCTAACCTCTTATCATGATTGTGTAGTTGGATCAATAAATTCGTATTCGGTTATCGTGATTACTCTTTATTTGAATTAACTATTGATTTAAACTATTACGTTAATCAAGATTATTAAACATACCCGGAAGGATTTTAGATTTAGGGTTTCTTTGTTTTTTGATCGTATTAATTCGTTTATTTATTTATTTGTAAAATTTACTAAAACATAAAATAATTTAATTAATAAAATGAATAACATTAAATCAACCATATAATTCGAATCCTTTTTTATACGACTATTAAATTGCATTGAATTTCAGTAAAATAAATTTAATATTCAAGAAAAATAACTTGTGCAAATCATAAAATATAATCGTTAACATTTTTCTTTATATACACAATAAATATATTTTTAAAAAAGGAAAAAAAGAGGGGACGATGAGGGTGCGAACTACGCCGGTTCCTTCGGGTTCAGGGTGGCCGTTTGCTTAGGGACAGACAAAAGAGCCGGGTCGTCGGGGGCGCCGTACCTCGCAACGCATTCGCTACAAAATCTGAAAAACGGGCTTCTTTTTTACAGGGGTTCTCCTATTTCTCACCAAAAACTGGAAACCAATATGTCTCGCACACCCCTCACATTCATACAACTGCCCCCACGTGCAAAGCGCTCGCTATTGTAGGCTCACTGGCCAAGGGGGGAGGAAACTTGCTCTAAAGAAAATCCAGGAAATTCGTGGTTTTTGTGGAGACTTCTTTTCGTCTCCAGATTCTGTTTTTTTTTCACTAACTGCTTTTTTTTCTTTTATGATACCGCGGCTCATGCAAAGAATGAGGATTCACTAGGGCCCAGTCTGGGAACAGGGCACCTAAAAACAGCAATATATTTATATAAAAAAGAGATTATTTGAGTACATTTAAAGAAAGGGATCGTTTTAGTTTGTAAGTAATCCATGTATAGTATCAGTAAATAGACAGATCATGGACAGATTGTTTTGTGCAGTTTTTCTAGTCTGATGTGTAATCAAATCCGTTTTGTTCGCTGCCCGGTTTTTAGGTGTATCCGTTTCCGCAGCCCACCTGTCAAGTTTTTATTCGGCCTCGCCTTTACTTTTCTCTTACGAGTCGTTGGTTCTTTCGATGTTTTTGGTGATAAGTGGACATCTGTTCTTTTTCGGTTTCTGACGTATAGCACATTTGGATTCAGGCTCGTTTTCGCCTCACTTTCGTTCAGTTTTTGACTCGTACTATTATGCCGCTTATCACTCGACACTCGTGTAATTACAGGTGAGAAGGCATTTTGGGGGCGTGCGGCTCCCTTTTTTTACTCTTCCCTCCCCCCACCTGACACGCGCTTTCTTAACGCACCCCTATGGAACGCGCACCCTTTTCTTTCAGTACTGCAGGCACGAAGGAGAAACCAAGGCACCCTATAAAAGAAAAGATGACTTGACGGATGCCTCTTTTTCCGGGTTTAACATTCATCAAATGCCTTTGCATCTGGTTTTGCATTTTCATGTTCAGCTGTAGGTTAGGTTTTCTTTTTAAAAAAAAATTGTACACACATCTATAGAGCTCCGTTGAATAAAACATAAATTAAACCGAGTTTCATTACATGTTACAAATATAAACAAATAATCTAATAAAAATCTATAATCTAAATTATCCGGGTAAAATTTTTTCTTACGTTTATTGTATTTATGAATTTTAAATGTATGTGTAGAAAATATATTTTAAATAAAACTGACGCGGTAACTTTCATGTACATTGATGTTGAGCGAATTCTTTTATTGATTTACTACATTGATATTTTCTCAATTCAAACTATTGTGGTGGTTTCCATGTACGGGAAATAACAAATAAACTTGTATTTGTTTATTAATATTTGTACTGTAATGGAAAAAAATTATCTAATATTAATTAACGTACCGGTAGTCTATAGTATGGCTTTGTTCCCACTCAAGGTGAAAATGCGGCGATTTGGTGTTTTTCTGTATTTTGCAAAATCTGTGTTATTCTGCGCACGAAATTTCACAAGGAATGCATAAAAATCGCTAAATTACCGCGATTTGTTTTATACATGGTAAATTTAAAAAACGAACATTACCCATATTCGATATTATTTAGGTTCTCCCTATCGACCGCGGTAAATAAAATTTATAATTAAAAATAAATTCCAAATTTGCAAATTCTTAAGATCAACTATAAGATTAAAATATTTAAATATTCATTAGGCAAAGTAAATTTAAACTAAAATGAATATAAACAAGCAATACAGTTTTTCGTGATTTTTCCCATTCCTAAAATGTACTTAGTTTGCGTGAGAATGTGCCGCCTGTTTGTTTTAAACGATCGTCTTACATTTAAATTGAACTTGTTTCTTCACCGATTTTAGAATTCTTACTTTCGAAATAACAAAAGAATAAATCTAACTGAATTTTCATTTATTACTTCACTCTTTAAATACTAATTCATGTGGTTTTCCTACCATTTTTACATGAATAACTTGATTATCGCTCTACTAGCAATATTTATGGGCGCAAAGGATTGAAATTTCGTGTACAAAGCGAGAGCGAGAAGTAATTTTTTTTTATATCTATTCTTTCCTTTTTGGAGGGTATTTTGCAGCCGTGCAAAGTCTACTTAGGCAGTGCATGCATAATGCAAGAAGGGGACGAATGACCAGTGGGCGGCCATTTCCAAGCCAATTGAGCCAACGCTGTGTCGGACACAGAAGCGGGTGGATGGGGTGTTGTTGAAGGTACTGGTCAGCGAAAGACGGCTGAAGGGAGGGGAGGTAGTAGGAGAAGTGGGAGTGAGATGCTAGAGTCTGGCCGAGGGAATTTCACTATAGCTTCGATCGATTTTTTTTCTTATTTTTTTGTGTGCCCTACTCTTTACGCACTGACGGGCATCCTGAGGCCAGAGAACGATGGTTGCCATGGTTATAAAGCGGCCAGCTTGTTTGCTCGCCGCCTGAAAGGCGTCAATTTGAAGTGCGTTGCATATCAGCGTCAGCGAAGCGGTCGATTTGTTGGTGCCCTTAAATTTCTCGTGTGGACCCGCTTGTGTCTGCGGCCATAGACCGGGCAAAGCAGCAAAGCTTGAAAGGGGGGTGCTTTTCGTTTTTTAATGTTACAAAATTGACGTGACGAAGAATTTTTTAACATGTCAGGTCTTTTCCAACATTTGCAAACGTCCAAATACTTACCCCAACACGTCATCCAAGGGCCACGGGACCATACAGTTTGCCCTTAACCCGTTCCTTCCAACCAGCGTCAGATGAATGCTACTCTTCGACCAATGGCATTAGCGCGTCAGAGCTCAGGCGTCGCTATTGGAGCTTACGAGCATCTCTCCCACCTCTCCATCGCCACACGGCACGAGTGAAAGGGTTGAATATTTGACAAGAAGGATGCACTAATGTCTCCTGAAAAACTCGTAAATATTTTAAACATTTGCCCTGTTGGTCTCCCACGTGCATGCACTGTATCAAGGGTTGAAAAAAATTTAAAAAAATTAATAGTAAAACGAGTATAAAATGCGGAGCGATTGGTTCTACGCCTTCTTTTTGAAAATGTTGGCATAAAGGGGTTAGGTATTTAGATAAGAAAGGGTGGGGACACCTGGGGAGGTTAGGTGGGGACTGAAGGGGCTCAAAGTGCCCTAATGCATCTTATTATTATTGACTAGAAAAGTGAGTGGCACATACTGATCCGATCTGGCAGCAAAGGGTTGCGCAGATGAAGATACAATGGTAAGGGGACGAAGGATACACGTGAGCTGAAGGACAAGTGCGTTTGAGACAGCTTTGCCCTTGGAGGGAACGGGCAACTGATCCAATATTAATCGGATCCAGTTGCCCGCCGTACAGAATTGAAAAATAGAAGAAAAAAATAGAAAAAAAATTCCGTCTCGATTCAAATTGTCCAGGTCACTCTGATACCATCTGTTCAGCCCTCGACAAACAATCTGGCGAGAAAGGATTGTTGATTCCTTGAAAACCGAGTGCCCTGGGAAAGAAGTGTCTGACTTTGACGCGTGTGCGTGTTGTGCATTCTGCATCCAGTCCAGACTATATAGTTTATTTTTTCTTTATTTTCTCCCTCCGCTTTCAGCTTTGTCTAATAAATAACACCAACGTCAAAAGTTGGACAAAGAAGTAACTTAATAAGCACTTTGACTCAGCATTAGTGTTGTAATAACAGGTTTATTATATTGTGGTATAAAAAAAAATGCCAAATTGGTGTCGAATCATCTAAAACCCATTCGATCCTTCATTTGAAGACGTCCGAAGCCTTTTCTTGAGTTGAAAATCCAAAATTGGCCACCGGGTGAATAGAGTGGGTGGACGTCCAACAGCTGTCGGATTAATCACCGACTACAAGGCGCCCATTTCGTGTTCGGCCTCAGACTTTAAGAAAGCGCGGGCGCGGGTTTAATCAGTGCCCACCACTCCTAACGTACCACCTCCTCCACATCCATCTCCGCCTCGGGCGCAATTAGACGGCCTGAGGGTGGCACCGCTACCACCACCGCCACGAGCAAACCTCGTTAGCGTCCTCCAACCGGGCGCGCCTAATGTCCAGCAAACACAGACTCGGCTCCAAGGCGATAGAGTTCACATTCTCATTTTGATAATTCCTTCTTCTATTGACACAAGGAATTGGGCCCACCTCATCTCATCAACGCGCACGCGCCAATCTCACAGGCACAAGAGCGTTGTTTGCTCGAGATGACGGATGCCGAGGGGTCATCTTCAGCGACAACCGCCTCCTTCCGCCTCGGCATATCCTTGCTATGACGTTCTTTTATTCGCTCACGTGCACTTGCTTGGGGGCAATCAGTGCAGAGTGAAGTCGCACTCGGTGAGAGTCCAGGGTGAGAGGAGGGAGGATTTTCGACAAGAAGCTGTCAAGACGCGACTATCACGTGACCTGTCACCGCCCGATATGATCGCGTGGGCGGGTATTAAGGCAAAAGACGGTTCGTGCCGAAGCCTTACCAGGTGCTGCTATTGCTAATAGTTTCTTGCCATAAACAAAAATGAAAAAAAAATGAAAAAGAAAAAGGAAATACCATTATTACAATTCTTGTCATGTCACTTGTCTAATCTAGAAGTAGATAAGTTTAGTGCATGTGCACGAACAGCGTAATTCGAACTGTGTTTTGCATTTGCGATTAGCCGTCCATAGACAACACCGAGGTTGAAAGGTGAAACTGAAATTTCTCATCAGCTCAGGCGTTGGCCGAGCATAGCTTGACAGCGCGAATTACGGGCTGGGCGCGTGCGTTCGCCTCGCCAATCACACGGGCACGAAAACAAATACAGACGCTGACATCAGGTAACGAGATCCCCGATAACGACTCGCGCTCGACGGGCGAGCGCGCTCGAGCCGCAATAATTAATGATTACGCCCGCGTCGGATCAACGCTGTAATTTCAAGTTTACTTGGACGCCAAACTTCCCTCGGCCTTCCATAACAAATGGCAATCGGTTCAGATCAAGACCCTACCCTACCCCCCACCCCCCTCCACTACCACCAACAGGAATCATCTTAGAGACTCACCTAAGCAACAAATCAGTGATGGAGTCACGTGGATGTGGGAAAGCGCTTCCCAGGTGCGGCCATCGCGCAATTTTCGCTACTTCCTTTCCTTTTTCGTGTGCTCATTGAGGGAGAGGGAGAGTGAAAAAGAGAAACCCCAAGGTTTTTACTTACTGTTTAATAAGTGACACACTGACCGGATATGTTAAAACTAACGCACAATAAGTAAAGTAGCAGAAAATAGGTGGTTAATAAAAATAGGAATAAAATAAACAAAGCATTAAATTTGGGATTAACACTTTCGTTTTCGAAGCTTTAGCGGCGGGTATACAAGAAAGTGAAAAGAAGAGGGGAAAGAAAAACTGCAATAAGTCCCCTTCAATCGGGTGAAGGCTGACGCCCACCTGAAGCACGTGCTCGATTCTGTAGAACCAGTTGTCACTTGAAAAGAAGGGGGATCGCAAAAAAGGGTTGAACGCCACTTCGCACGCGCCACCCGATGACTCGAACGGGGCTCGATTATACTGTAGAGCGAAAAGGTCTCTCCAGCGAGGAGTAGGTGAATGCTGTCAGTTTGTTGGCCCGAATGAATGTTTGGCCTTTCATTTTTTACCTGGTTCGATGATGGACTTATGAGGCGGAAATGTGGATCGTCATAAAAGGTTCTTATCAGAAGCCACCAGCCAGACACGCAACACGGCGTACGAGCGATTTAATTAGTAGTTGTCCATCCGAGAATAAGAAACAAGCGCGTCCCT
Organism: Strigamia transsilvanica; assembly: GCA_034701245.1. Lineage (NCBI taxonomy): Eukaryota > Metazoa > Arthropoda > Chilopoda > Geophilomorpha > Linotaeniidae > Strigamia > Strigamia transsilvanica. Next base: position 69,386 of record JAQIXU010000068.1, on the reverse strand, counting down.
GACCGACTAATGGATCAACGAATTTGTTCAAGCCATCGACCAAATGCACAAACCCTGTTGTGGCCTGCGTTTAGTCCCAAGAGACGCCGAGTCTACAATCATATTGACGGGAAAAACTCTCCCACCTGTCCAAAGCCCACGAGTAACCCTCATTTCTTTCCACTTTCTTCCATCATATGTGTAGGGCCTCAGGCGTTCATTTGGCTTCTCATCCTCATTTTTATTGGAGAAATGACTCGGACCAGACGGCACCACTGACCACCACTGGTCCAAGCCGCAATCCACCAACATTAACCCGAGCTTTTACCCGTTTCATCACCCTCCCATCATAGCCCTTTAGACTGAACAAAATGATGGAAAAGCAGCCATTGCAGTGAATGTAAAAAGCGATGTGTTCGTCTCTGCATGCCAAACAGAGTTCTTTCACGTGCCAAGTGTGCAGGTGGAGCCAAATTCTGTTAAACGCTTCACTTGAGCTTGTCTGCAAAATGCAATCAACAATAAGAATGAGAAATGGCGCCCAATTGTTTTAAAATAGATTTATTGATTAAGTTGATGGACAAGTCTTATAAAAATTGATTTTTTTTCTTTTTTCTCTCTCTCACTTTTTCAGGGTTAAAGAGCGGAATATATCAAATTTCTAAAATTCGGTAACAACGCAAAAATGTGTTTCAGCACGAGACAAACTGCACGCGAAGACTTTGGAGGGCCACACTGGACTCGCCCTTCGGCCGTAGTCGCAATCGAATCAAAGGCCACAAACCCAAACGTCGTTTCCATTTGCAACCATCGAGGGTCGGACGAACAAGTCGGGTGAACGACATGCACGATTCTTGTTGCTAAGCAACCGAGATGCTGCTCGCCACCCGTTGCTCTTGGCAACCGTGGCCAATATGAGTACAGTGGCCAGCTAACGGATTGGCGACTTCGATCAAAGCTACGACCAATCAGCGAATGCCATCTTTGGCCACTATCCTGATGCTTGGGAAAGTGGAAGGACTTGTTAATACGAGAAAAATGTATTATAAAATTAAAAACAGAAATTATTTAAAGTAAAATTTTAAAAAGATTGAAAATTAGTTTTTTGTCGCGACTTATTAATCAAACACGTAAAATAGCTGTTGTTACTTTTATTTTACATGTATAAAAATAAACATGCCATGAGATAAAATAAAAATTTCCGAAAAAAGAGAAAAGCCAGCTTATGACAGACGCTGTGTTCGTGTCCAAACGTCGAAAGATCGATGCTCGATCCAATTGTGTTTGCGTGGGCGGGGACGCTGCGTCTGCCTTCAATGGTGTGTAAATGAGGGGCTACGCGTGCAGTGGGCCGAGCATTATGAAACCATCCTTCAGGTTTGAAAAAGTAGTGCCCTGAAGCATGGCTTTCAAAATTTCATACAAACCTTTTTTCTCTTCTTTTCTTGATCCAAAATACTGTCTTTGTGAGCGCCTAAAAACACAGTAGGTTCTAAAAATTTAAGTAAAAACTGTACATGTTTATCTGTATTGATTAATTGGTCTAATAAAATTAATCATCTGTTTAGAATTTTATCTCAATGAGGATTTTAAATATATGTTTTTAAAAATCTACAAAATTATGAATTATCTTCACTGAAAAGTAGGAATTTTGCAAACTACATATCAGGACGAACGCTTTAATCGAATATACACGAGATGAACACAGAAAATAGTACAGATTAAATTTTAAACAGCTAAAACCAAATTATAAAATTTTAAATCCACGAGAAAGTGTTTCGGGCTAGAAATTTAACGGTAAGTTGATTTTCTTTCAACTATTGTACCGTCGTGTTTTAATTTCTTTCAAAAATAAGCCCTTTTCAATAATGCATTTTGAAATCATGTTTTAAATTTTCACTTTTTGAAATCCCATTAAAATTTTATGAGATTTAAATTCAAAGTGTTTAAGAATACATAATTTCACTTGTATTACTTAACATTCCCATAACATTTTCATACAAAATAATTAAACGACAACTTTTGAACATAAAATGTTCCGTTAGGTTTACTAAACTAAATAAGAAAACAAACCATTGGCCTTATAAAAATGTCCTTTTACGACATTGTTCTTTTTACACGAAACAAGTTTAGATGAAATTTGTTAATAAAGAGAAAAATAAAAGCAAACCCATAAAAAAAGAATTTATTGGTCGACATATTGTATTCATGTGCACGGAGGTGAGCGTCGTTATAGCAACCAACATCCTACATCGATTGCACTGCCTGGGGACGCAACTGGCCACGAACTCGGATTAACAAGGTGATTACAGCACAGGCCGGTCCTTGCTATGTTAGAACCGAGCTCTATACAACTTCATCGTGAGGAAGCAGCGCGTGTTTGCGATATGAACACGAGGGCGCTTCTTAATCCAACGAGCGGCGTGCGGTGTTCGTCGAGCGGCCGTTTATACGCTTTTTCGTTCACTCGCATCAGATTAAGTAGCATTCTAGTCAAAATGGACACAAGTTGACCGTGAGATGACCAACTAGGGAGTTATAATGCATTTCTTCTGTTCGCGCCTCGTTCGAATAATGCCATTGACGTCACCAAAGGCTAGCGTCCGTCACGCGTTTTGCAATGGACGACAGGCAGAGAAGCCCCTTCAGCCGCGTCCACGTAATTGACCATCAAGAGGCTCTAGGCTCAGCCGTCACCTACCTCACAGCTCTGCGCATCGACAAACTTTACACTTAACGCTTTTTTTTGTTTTTTTTTCTTTCTTTCAAACTAGTTTTAAAAAAGAGGGGAAAGAGAAAAGAAGGCGAGGAGGGGACTGGTAAGGGGAGAACTCGCTCGGTGGACGCTACACCCACCCCTCACCCGCTCTTCAAGTCGTGGTCAGCAGCGTCGGCCAATGAGCAGCTTTGCATTGCCAAATTCTTGTTTTTCATTGGTCGAATGACCAGAGGCAGTGGACACGCCAGTGGAAGACGCAAACGTTGTCTGCTGACGTCACTCATTAGCTGGTGTTAGTTGCAGGGTCGTGACCCAAGCGCGGGTAGCGGCGGGTAGGATGCAAGGCCCACGAGAGGCAGTTCTCGCCTGTAACCAATCAATATTTTAGGACCAAGTACCTGAGTGAACAAAATTGCCATGGCAACAAGGCAGGTATTCGGTGGATTTGTCATTAATGGTTAATTGCGAGATGCGTTTAAATAATGCAGGTTAGAAGATGGACATCTTCACGCCTCATCTCACAACCTCGAGACTGTATATTAAATGTTACCAATCATGAAAGATGGTCATCATCAATTAATTCTTGTTTTATGTAGTAATAAAAGTATACATAAAAAGAGAAGAGTTCTGTGATTCTTGATTGGGTTCCATTCCTCGGTGGAACAAAACACATATCAAAGAGGTTTACAATTGGGAATGTGTGAGAATAAGAGAATGGGTTTGATATTAGAATCACTACTTTATTTTCTTTTAAGTAAAAATTCCAATACTGTACAAATCGATTACTGCTTTTAATATGAAAATGGGAAAGCATATTGCTTCAGAATTCAATTACGCTATGATCTAGCCTTCCGATAAGGCGTTTACGATATAAATATAAAAATTTACTTGCCGTTGGCCTGCAGAAATCATTCACACTCTAAAAAATAAATGGAGCTGATTAAACCTCATTTTAATTTTTAATTCAAATAAACGAAAGCATATTGTTTTTCTTTTCTTTTAAAAACACAAATTTAACTTAATCTGCAATGCAAGTTAAATCTAGCGTTTTTATGCGATAAAAAAAAATAGTCCGTATGGAATAGGTTTTAACTTCGTAAACTGTAAAATTTCCATTCCCTCCATCCGAAATAACAATTTACCTCAATTTTACATTCTTCTGCGGATTAAAACGCCATTTTACGGCAATTTAAGCTGCAGAAGTATGTGAAAAGAATAAATTTACGAAGAAAAAAGAAAGTCGTTGTGCAAGAAAAAGAATACAACAAAAACAGAAAGTTAAAAAAAATATTGAGAGTTGTTGATCTTTGGTCGAAAAGGTGAGGGAACCAGCAGGTACAAGAGTGCGAGGTAAGACTCACCTACATGTCTAAGGAGGTGAGTCAGCAAAATCGGCAAGTTACAACACCGGATCTGGAGGTTTCCTCAGGTGCATCTAACGCCGGAAACGCATCATCGCCATGGTAACGGCAGTCTCACCATCCCTAAAGTGTGATCAGAGGGAGCTTGGGAAGAGTCTACTCGTGCTTTACGAAAGCAGACAGGGGTCAGGAATGCCCTCGGTTGTGTCTGCAGGTTTTGTGCCGACTTCCCACAATCTCCCTCCCACAAGGCCAGTGGTGGCCACTGACTTCATTTTCACTTCAACTTGCCCAATATCGGACCGGTTTTCGAATTTATTATGGAAACAGTCCAGGTGTGTGGGACAAGATGAGTGCGAGAGGGGAAAAAATCTCCCTTCCTCATCCCCTTTCCGTCTTCCTTCTTGTTCCAGTGTCGCCTAAGCGCGGGATAAGATCGAAAGGTGGGAATAGAAGACGGAAGCAAGAGAAGAAAGAGAGGTTGAGGTGTTTTTTTTTTCAACTCCCAAGGTCAATGTCAAAAAAAGAAAGCGGATGTGATGAAGCAAGCTCGTCTCGGGCGAGTGACCAGTGGTGACCACCTAATTCCTTAATGGGGACTCATTTCCCGCCTTCTCCTAAAAAAAAATCTGAAAACAACACGTCCACGTTTGATAGCAATAAGTGTGGATGTGGAGGAAGACGGGGCGGGGGGAAAGCTTATCGAAGGTTGTTGCCTACGGCAAGTCTTTATTTTTTTGCCAGAATCAAATTTCAACAATCAATAAGGTGACCCTTAATTGACCGGAAGTAAAAATAACTGGCAGAATTGATTGATCAACAGCGGATAATTGCTCACCAGGAAAGATAAGACGAACTGGGAACTTCATTGTGTTGGCTCGCAGAGCTTTACGACATTGAATTGTGCAATGGTCACATACCTATCCTGCTCCCCATACAAATGAATACGCATCAATTTTGCGAGCATCCAATAGACTTAAATGACCAGGCCCACTGCAGCGGTCAGTATGCAAAATGAAAAGTGACTCATGCGCAATAACAGCGAGAAGTGTCGTGGAGCCAACCACTTTCACAATTTTTATCTCGTTTTAAAATTCTGTGCAGCATCCAAGATGGAGGAAAACGAGAACGGGCAGGGGGCATCGAGGGATGCAATAAAGAGTAGTGTGAGTGAGATTTGACCAAAATGGCTTTTCATTTTTTTTATTTTTCCCTGCGTGTCTCAGCTTGTAGATTCATGAAATGGAATTTTTAATCATAATTATAGTTTTGCGAAAAAACTCGTTTTATTTCCGATTAAATCGGCAAAGTAAGATGAGAACTCAAACTGGGCTAATTGTATATGGTCTCATCGATTTAAAGACGAGCGACGTCATTCACATCATCGACCAATAGCAGTGCAGCTTCTCCGAATTCCAAGGGCGCCTGGGGCTAACGAAGAGGCGTCCGCCCAACGCGCAGATTTCTTTTTCTTGGCGACAACGCGTCTCGGGTTACCAACGACACACCCACACTATTCACCACCAAAACTCAAAGCAAAATTTAAAAAAAAAAGGTGCACAGCAGTTAAACAAACAGTTGTAAAACCCATACTGATAATTGCAATAACAAGAAAGAAGAAGAAAAATGCCGACCACGCCCAAGCTTGAGGGCAGGTTCTTTGCACATCTTCCGCCTGTCTTTTAATAGTGAAGCTTGGGGGCGAGCACGTGTGGTTTTTAACTTCACGCGTTTTTCAGGGGAAAAATTACATGTTTGCTCTAGTTTTGGCCCGCTGTCCATCTGACAGAGGCGGGTCGAGACGAAAATGGCGAGGAAAGTGGTCAAAAATGAAAGCCACGCGCCAAACTTAATCGCAGCAGATGGGCAGCACGCAAGTAAAAGCAGGGAAAAACAAAAGAGCAAATCAAATGAGTTTTCACACAAAGTTTAAGTGTGTCATAAATAAATGGTGAGTGATGGCGAGCACATTTGTACACCTGTCGACGAAGAGTTTCAAGAGGAGGGAGCATCAACCGGTTATAGACCCGAAGAAGAGGCAGTCAAACCTGCCTCTATGATGGGACTCGTGCTTTGCACGTTCAATGTAGCAAAGGGGTGAAAGAGTGGCACGTGTATTTCGGTGCCGCCCTCTTCTCGCGTCTGCTGTAGATGTGAATCATTAGTAGTCGGTGCATGGCGTTGGCACCTGTGCATCGGGTCAGCATCTCGCGCTTCGCCGACAGTTAGTCGTAAATTGCGTGGACGCCACGTTTTACGGGCATTGCATTGTGCGTTGATGGCTGCTCGCAAGTGGATGTTGGACGCGCGCGTTGATCTACGGCCCTCGAGCGCTTCATGACGAGTGAGCGGCGTTCAGGTGTCGCAATTGTACACGCCGAAACCGTTTTGCTGTCCGCTCGGACGTCGTTGTTGTCGTCCATTTACATTTTGATGAGGCTGGTTTCTTTTTGTTCCGCTCGCGCATATAGCTCGTTAACTAAAGCGCGCGCTCCTCGCTCTCTCGCGCTCTCTCTCTTTCCCGGCACCTGTCTTGCGTTTTCAAAGTATACCGCCTGCCAATTTACTTGCAATATGACGGTCTATTGAATTTTAAAATTTAATTCGTTTCTTCAAAACAAAACATTTAAAGCCCGAGTCATTAGCAAACGACCACGTGCAACACGCGTCTCGCTAATTACCTCTGCGAACCAATTGCTCGATGCAATCAAGTTCGGACATGTTGGAAGCTGAAGAGACCCTCTCTTTTCCGTGAGCCAATTAAGTCGTAGTGAAGGCCACGAGGGACTTGAAAGCACAGACGAAACGACGCAGCCGCATGAAATTAAAAGGCGCACCACCGAGCCCAGTCGGGCGGAGGATGGGGTGGAGTCGGGCGAACAGGGTTAGGTGTGCGCGTTTTCGTGGGCGTGGTGGGTGCTCATCTGGAAATGGCAATTTTCAATCAGATCTCTGCTTCTGTCGTCCATTATTTATGCTCAGCCTGGGATAAGCCCTGGGAATATTTTAAGCAAATTCCCGGCACCTTGGCTCGCCCGATGCTGCCACACCCACCATCTTGCACCTTGGCCCTCAACAAGATGCCGCATAAATCCTCGCACTCCGTGCGGGATTTAGAACCGAGGCCATCTGCTTCTCGGATTCATGCCTCATCCTCGTTTGTCACTGTGCTCCAAAATAAAAACAACGGCAAAACATTACCTTCCTTTTTTTGCTCGACGACCACCATTTTCGTTTTTCAGTTTAAAAAAAATAATAAAGAAAAAAATAAAAGAAAAAGTCCCCACATCACGAACGGATGAGCGAGGGCACAAGACGTGACTCGCTTGAAATGGAAGTCCAATCAGCTCGACTGTCCTCTTATCCCCGCCGTCAATTTAAAGAATTTTAATTCTTTCTTTTCTCAGGCGTCGAGAAAGGTGAGGAGAAAAGTAAAGTACCCTCACTTTCGTCTCCTCCTCCTCATCTCGACCAACGGTGCTCACTCAGGTGAGTCGAGGTTGGTAGCGAACGAACACCAATTTTACCACTTTAATTCCTTCATTTAAATTTCTATGCCCGGTTGTGAAAAGGAAGAAGAGAAACAAGAGAACCACAATGGAAGACCAACACACTTATTCACTGCAAACAAAAATGAAAAAGTAACAACCGCATACAGGAAAAGCCTCAAGGATTTGGGCTACGATTAATTTCCGGGAGAATATTGAACAAAAAAGTTTGGCTTGACCGATTTACTTGAAACCTAATGTCAACATAACTTAATTTCCTTAGACTTTAGATATTTAATGAAAAGTCTTTGGATAATATTTCGATTATCGGTTAAAAACTGATATGGTAGCTGAAGAAAGTCTAACGCAGATCCGCCTTACAAGTTAGTTCTGACTTCTATTCCCACGCTCATTTAGTGTTATGAATGCAGATGATCTGGTGGGTCAGTAGACGACTTCACCCTATAGAGTTTCTGTTTCTTCTTGCAATAGACAGCAAAGGCAAAAAGTACGTTGCATGCGCAGCACGTGAAACGGCCGACCAAAGAAACGCCAACGTCTCTGTAGCAGCAACAATAGAGATGTCAATCAACTAAGAACAACTTTCGTCTAGCTTTTGTCTGGTTAACATTTTTACCCTTTGATACCCAACGTATCGATTTCCTCGTCCACCTGGACCACTCTTCTTGGATGATAGTAGTCGGGATGTAGTAGTCGTCCTTGCAGTTATTTTCCTTCTTTCTCTCCCATCGGGCGACTGTCACGAAGAAATTTACGCGAGTTGTAACTTTGCCTAATACTAAAACATGATGGCGAGCATAATTGGAAATGTAGTTTAAAAGGAGCGAAACGGAGGCTTTTATTACAGCTCGCAGGGAAATGAGCCGAGTGGAGATGATCGCCCCAGAGACCCACGCGCCACCAACAAGATTTCAATTCCTCCTCCTCCTCATACTCCGCCTGCTCTTTCTTCTACTCTCTTTTCCCCTCTTTATTCACCACCCTCACCTCCCACTTCGCTCTTCAATTATGCCAGAAACAAAAGATGGCGTCTGACTGGACTCGTATTGGCTGCCAAAATGGTCAACAAACTCTACAAAAATGTATACATCCACATCTTGTCAGAAAAGAAACTCGTCAGAGATGGCGACGGGGCTTATAGGACACTGCTACTGTAGAGAAATTAAAAAAAGGCACTCAGAGTTTGCCACTGCCATTGGCCTTTCTCCCCCTGTCCCACGCCCAAACTATCGAAATAGGGCGGGGCATAATGGAGGGGAAGGGTTAAATTGCTCACTCTCGTCTTTGCAGCCCCACTCTCATGAACTCGATATATTAATGAATAAAAATGAAAGCCTGAGATAGAAATTCCTTTGAATTCAATTAATTTTTCAAACCTAAAACTAGATAAACTGAGAATAAAAAATTCTTTCTTTTAATAATTTTAAGAAAAGAAAAGGGGGAGAAAAAAAATCAATGGAAAAGACACTTTTGTTTATGAAATAAAAATCGTTGACGCCCTCCATCGCCCGCGCACTTTGCACGCGTGTTCCTCCACCCGTATCACGCAGGTCGCTCCCCTTTGCTATTGGTCCTTGAATTTTAATTTTTTCTAAATTTCAATGCTTTTCGGACTTGGTCTTAGGACACGTCACCTCCGCCCGGCGGCCACTCCCTTCTCATTGGCAGGGACGATGTGACGTCAGTGGCGGATTGGAGGAAAAGGTAGGGTGGAGTGGAGATGAGGTGCATTCGATACACAGCGGCCATGAATTGTGATAAAAATGTTTTCTGTCGCCTCCGACTTTCATCTCATCTTCATCGATTGATTTACTAGATCGAATGGCCAAGAAAATACATCATTAAAAATAATACGCCACACAAAGCAATTAAATAAATGATACTCGAGGTGACACTAAAATAAAAAATAATAAAAAACAAAGAATTTCTTTAAAAAAAAATACTAATAAAAAAGAATAAAAATAAATAAAAATAAATAAAACTACAAAAAAATGTTAAAAATAGAAGGAATTATCAAATTTAGGATAACAGATTGTGCGAAAATGATATCTGCAGCATATGGACAAACAGTCCAGTTTAAGACCCTTTCTTGTAACGAGGGTCAACTCAACTCCACTACACATGATGCGGAATAGGAACCAAGAAGGAGGGGATTTGGACAGGCTTCACGTGGGGCCCACTGACAGTTTCGTCAGACGCCATCATATCTACCGGCGGCGATAAGCCGGACCCACCAACGAGAGAGACAGGGGCAAGAAAAAGAAGCTGCTCAACCCGCCATTGTGGCCTCGTCGCCAGAAAGTGATTTTTTTTTCTTTTTTAGCAACCCTATCGCGTTTCTGGCTTACAAGCGTCCATCAAGAAGCAGAAGAGAGGGAGAGGTGTGTGTGTGAAGAGATTGTGTGATACGACACCCTTACACTAAACTGGAAAAATATAAAAGACTTTTGTTGTTGATAATAATTTTTTGGTTATTTTATTTAAAAAAATAAAATTTTTTTTTGAAATTTTTACTTGACTAAAATGAAAATGCTATACCAGTATAATAGTTAAACACTGCTGATGCCCACTTGTGTTTTTTTATCGTAATATTTGATTCAACAAAAGGAATCATAGGTATTAAGAAAGTTCTGTTAGTGTTTGTTCATTTCTTGTGCTGCTTATTTGCTTTACTTTTTGCTGTCTCCTCCGTAATTTGCTCAGCGTCTCCAATTAAATCCCCCGAGAAAACCCCAAAAAAATTATTGGCCGCCAACTGCAACCGTTGTGCAAGTGACCCTAGCGTCTGATCAACTTTGAGTTGCAGGGATTTGAGATAACGCCGCACTTCCGACGCCAATTTAACGCCACGATTGCAATTATAGCAAAAAGCAAACGCCGGGAATGAAACAGCACTGACCACTGGCTTGACGGCAAACATGTGTTCACACACATTCCATTTGCTTGATCGGTTTCTTTCTGTTCGTGGCCCCCACCTCTCACCCACTTTCATTCTCCCCACCCACATGCACTTTCACTTTCACCTCCTCTACCTCTTTCCATGAGAAATCACTCGTTTACGTCACGCGGACTCGCATGTCGCCTCGGCCGCTATGAGGCAGCTGTGCTGGGCAGCCAAGCGGCGGCAGAATGTTCCGAATACAGAAAGTGGATCAAAAAACAAACAAAATCGTACACGAAGTGCAACATAAGAGCGCATTTTTTCCTGCTTCTTTCTTATTTCTTTTTAAATGTTAAAGATTTGCACGAATTTCAATTTCTCTGGTGGTTTTATGTTCGTGAATTTTTAACGATATCTTTGAAAGATGAAAATGGCGGCTGCCTTAGGTTAAGTCGAAGTAAAATACTCGGTCATGGGCGGTTGTCCAAGTCCAGCTGCTGCCCCTTCGCGTCCTTTGGCTGGTCCCTCTTGCTGCCTCAATGGTTGAGAATCGTTCTTTTTTGAAATACACACGGGGGTCGCATTTTTTTCCCCGCATTCAAGCAAGGCAGGGGGAGTCATCTGCTTTGGAAACGTCCAACCCACAGACGTTTCGAGGGTGGAAAGGAACAGAAAGATCACAATAAAAAAGAGAAAAAAATATTTTAAATGAAAAAAGAATCTGGTTTAAAATGTAAAAAGGGCTACAGCATGAGGAGATGAGATTTGTTTGTGCGCGTTAATTGAAAGACTGTGGAATGTGGTGAGCACGAAGAGCGCGTTCGGAATTTGCGTTTGTTTGTCCACCATGTTATTTTCAAGACGCGACGTGATGAGGGAAATGAAATTGGTTTCATTGAACTCGAATGGAGCGGGAGCCATCCGATTCTGACCTCTCCCCCGAATATCCGGAGGGCTTCTCTGTTGCCATGGAAACAGATTCAAAGATGTCTCTTTCGACCACAATTTAACAAACCCCACCACCCAAAAAAAAAAAAACTAAAAAACTAAAAAAAAAAACATCTAGACAAAAAGAATTTCTGATGAATTTTATAAATGGCGCAACTTTTCTCCTTCAAATTTCTTTGAATTAACATTTTAATCAAAATTCAAATAAAAACAAACAAGTATTAAAATTTCATGCTGAGTACACAAAATCAGCCTGCTCTTTCAATCTTGAGCCTGTTTACATTTTTTAATAGGACAAAATGGCGGCATGTTGTGTATGATCTGTGTATTCTAGTCAACACGATTAAAATGCCAAAGTGGGATCTTTGCGAGGATAGGCGAGAATGATTTAGCCAATGCGGGGGCGGCAGAATACTCTTCATGCAGGGTCCAAACGTCACATCCACACTTTCACTATTCACGGGCTTCGTTTCGTGTCGTTATCAACAAGGAACGCATCCTTGGCGGCACACGCCTGCGTTCCGACACGCCCTCCTTTGGCATGAATACTCTAGCCCCGAGTTGTTTTTTTTCTTTACCCTTTTTTAGGGTACAAGGGGGAAGGGATTGTAGAACAGGAAGGGTTAAAAACTGGGCAAGTTGGGTATGCATGGGGTGACAGGTCCTATTTATTCGAGGACCGTACGCCACTGCACTCTCCACACAACAACAACTCCACGCCACGCAATGACACAATGCGGTCGGCATAATGAAGACCTGGGATTGCTTTTAACCCTTTCCTCACAGGGCAAGGGCAATAGAAAAAAAAAGGAGGAATGTAAATAGCAAACATATCAGCAGCTCAAGCGGAAGTTGAACTCAGAACGACCTCATCAAAGCGACCTGAATAAGAAGCACATAATGGAACTTACGTCATTGAAAATTTGTCACGTCCAATTTCTTAAGCCACATCCTGTTTTAAAGTCGACGGCGGATCGGAGCAAAATGAGCTCCGTCGGGGTCAGAGGTTTGTCCAGCTGGATAGGGGACCCGGTCGACGAGGGAGGGATCAGCATCAACAGACGGGTCGAACAGGAGGGGGAGGCAGACTACGTCCAAAATGGAGGGATAAAATTGCAAACTCCCTCTCAAAAAATAGAAAAAAGGAGAAAGAGAAGAAAGAAAAATGGGGAACCACAGGGACAGGGAAAAATTCACCATCTGCATGCAAATTGAAATAAAAGAATGCGTGCGTATAAAACATGGGCAAAGAAATTTTTAATTTTTGAATTAGTCATTTTTTAAAAATATATTAAAGTTGTAAAAAAAATGAAGTAGGAGGGCGTGTGGACAAAGTGCCTCCCTGCAACGCGAGTCTAACGATAAACGAGTCATTTAAGGGCAGATAACGACGTGCGAGTAGAGCGTCAGAGCGCATCAACATCATCAAATTAGGCCCAGCGTCCACTGCACCCGACGGATAACTTAATTTCGTCTCAGTTAATAAGCGCCGATCGGTCAAGGGGTCGTCTCTTTTTTGCAGCAAATGGCGCAAAGCCTTCTTAGCTACAAATAAACCCAGTAACCCCATCTTTACACTAAATAGGCTTGTAAAAGAGTGCGCCTGTGCGAGACTAGTCTGGTACTTCCGCTGGTTCATTCAGTATTTGCTCCGATAGTGAGCTCATTCACGTGTGTAATCCACTTTACTACGTTTTACTATTTTCTTTTACTATTACCAGTCGTTTTATCTTTTAGATAGATACGTAAGTCATAATTTTTTTTATTCTGTTCCTAGCATGTCCTAAACGTAATTTGTTTTGCAAACTTTTATTTTCACAAAATCGGCTCAATCTTGTATTTTAATTTAAAAAAGTAGTATGCGAAAAAAAAAATGAGAAAAAAAATTTTTCCGTTCGTAAATCAAGGCCGCAAGCAAATACTAATTAACGTTTTTTCCTTCTTTTTTTGAGCATTTAATTGCCCGTCACCGCATTTGGAGAAAAATCAAGTACAAATCCAATACTTAAAATTGAAAATTGCATTTTTCAGACGGCAATTAATTTGAACTCCACTTGACAAGTGAAAAACAAATCAAAAACCGTCACGATAAGTCCAACTCCAAATTAAAAACAAGAAACTGTTTATTTTTAGCCTGAATACCTCAATTAACTTACCTCAATCTTAGTCTTTTTTTGTCTTGATAATTACCAACATTAATAAATCTACCAAGAAAATAAATGGAAGATGGATTCATTTAGCGGATGAACAGATTAAATACGACGTTTTAGTTCGTTCGGAGCTACCTAATAAATGAAAAAAATTAAAATTAAAATTGCGAGTAGGATTTTTGAATGATGTTTTTTTTGTAACCTCAAGAAAATGCGAATTCTAGATTCTTTTTACTGCTGCTTTAGATATATTTAAAAGTATTTGCGTAAACGCGAATGTATTCGTGATAATAAAAAAGAATTGTAAATTAACACACAAACAGAATAAAAGACAAATATTTCAGTTTGGACAAATTTATTGGTTATGTTAAGCGGAAACTACACGCGGAATGGAGTAAAAATTTTTAAATGTAAACTGATATGATACCAAAAATAGAACGACACAATATGTATAAAACAATTTCTCATCGTCAGACGGGGTGGCAATGAAAGCACAAACGCACATTTGGCAAAAGAAATAAAAACAACAAATGGGCAAACACGAAAAACAAGAAAAATGGCTAAGAGCAGTGATAAATAAGGGACGCGCCAAGAAGAAGGAATTGACTCCACCCACACAGCACACGGGCCCAGAGAAATAGGAACTTGAAACAACATTTTTGAGGTAGAGGACACGTGAGAAATAGTACTCACGTGGGCCACGAAAGCCCATCACGGGGTCCTCGAGTAGCGGATGCCCAAACGCCGTGGCAAATGTCCAGTCGACAATAAACACTCTACACACAAAAACATGTCACTCGTCTGTGCCCAAATGAATTAAAAATAAATTATAAATTACATTATATAAAGTAAAATTATTGATACATGACTTAAAGAATGAAAAATAAGAAATATTCAAAGATGAACCCTATTTGGCTGCGTGGATAATTTCCAAGCGACTAAATTTTAAAATTAAAAAATATTCAATGTGGTTTTCTTTTCTTTTTTTCTTTAAAAACAAAAATACACACAAAATATGAACACAACATTTACAGTGGACGTTTCAGCCGCCATCTCCTTCAGGATTTATCACACAAAGTGAGCGGCGGAGACGCCAATGACGTCATCTGAGACGCGCGCCACCCACCATCACGTAGTTGCCAACCACCAGCACCAGGTGGCGACGGACGCACGAACAGAAAATGAAAGGCAACGAGAAAAACTAAGAAGTTGCGGGTTTCTTTTTTTGTAGGACAAGACAGAAAAGAGTAGTTTCAAGAAAAGGCCTCTTCTTCTTCATCCGTTTAAGAAAATGCGAGGTTTCTTTTAATTTTATTTTTTGAAGAATAGGCCAAGACGGCAGGGGTTTAATTATTTTACACAAAAAAAAAATAATTAAAAAAAGTGCACAAGAATTAACGAGTGTAATATGATTTTTTTTTCTTTTTCAAAAAAAAAAAAAAACATGAAGAAAAAATAAAAATAACAAAAAATCAACATAAACATTAACGAAGAAGCAACCGTAAAAGTACGCGACGGCGACGAACCTGGGCTGGACTACACTTCCCACCCTTACCCCTTTGAAACCATTTTCTTGCCCCTCTTGGCCAGTTGTGTGCACCACGACACAGCATTGGCAAAAACATAGCAGTACGAGTGATGATAAGACATTCATTTCATTGATTCCAGTGTTTATGTTTTTCTTATTATTTTTTTTCTGTCTTTGAGGAACTTTGTGAGTTGAATAGTTAGGCAAAGGTTAGTTTAGGAACGTGCTCAGATATCAAGAATACATAGTAAACTACACAATAAGTAACAAACTTTCTTCCATAAAAATTTCTGTACATTCTTTTTGTAATTTTTCTTAATTTTTTTCTTTTAAAAAAGCTAAACTAGAAGAAAAGTTAAACCCGCGACCTTGGCAGTGAACTGGGCGTAGACGCGTGAACCCGTCACGTGCTATATAAAACGATGACGGGGCGTATCGAAAGACGAGTACGAGAAACGTGGATGAAGAAAAAAATGGTATAATTGTTCCACGAATTTTTGTTTTAATATTTAAAAAAATTTTGTGTCAATTGAGTACGTGTCTCCAGCCCAGAACGCTGCCCCTACTCACAAAGTCCGTAGATCCACCACCAGAGGGACTCGACATTTGGTGGTGCAGTTGGCGGGACAAAAGCTACGATGAACGAACCACTAGACAAAGAGACTCCCTAATGTCGCAACGGACAACACCGTGGTTGCTATGACAACAGAAAAGCTGCTGCGGTAGTCGAGGAGACGGATCAACTAAACGGTTGCTTATTGCCTTTGGTGACGTCTTGATGCTCCATCGCACCACGAGTCCATTTGCCCTGAGCTTGGGGGCCGCCCTGACCGAGAGTCGAAGGGCAACCCGCTGTAGGAACCTCGGACACGGCGTTGGAATTAGCGTCCGTTCGCCGTTTTTTTTCTGCACTACTCGATTCCCCGAATAAACCTATACATTTTTCGACGTGGTTGTTGGTGTCGCAGTGCACTTTGAACTCGTTCAAAGTCGCTGTCTTCTCGTTACACAACCGGCACTCAAAACACACCTGAACCAGCCTCACTATCGGTTCAGCCATCTCGCAATCGGGCAAACACACAGTTCTCTGATGGTTTTCGCATTGGGTTTGGGTAACGAACACCAATTGGCACTTCTTGCACACAAAACCCACGTCCATGTCCGTCGGCGCCGCATGCACCGCTCGAGTCTCGCTCACGTATTCGCTCATTTCAGCCTCCGCCTCCAACGCGGGTTTCCCATCTTGAACGTAACGGACGACGGATGCGTCGCCCACGGACATTTTCTCATTTACTTCAGCCATCGTTGCTTCAGGCAGCGGAAGTAGAGCCAGTGGAGTGCCTTGGCTGGTCGGATCGAAGAAAAAATTACTGTTAGAACCTAAAAAGAAAAAAGAAAAAGAAAGAAATATATATATTAAAAAATGTCACTGAAGCGCACATAAAATAAATATTAAAAAAAAAAAGGAGAAAAAGGAAGAAAAGAGAGTACGTCACATGGGGTCACTGGGCGTCCATAAATCACAGCCATTTATACAACAGATTTAAGGGACGCGGGCGGAGGAAAATGACACATTTTCAACTGGGCTTAAAATAAGCATTTTAATGGCGCCCGAGTTGGGGGAGACGCCGACACATTTCAATGCCATAGGACTTGTCCATAAATAATCGGATGGGGGACGGCATCCCGAACAACGAATACCCAATCTTTCCCCCAACCCACTCCTCCTGCTTTGATCCCATGCCTTGATGCCATCCCCATCCCATGCCATGCCATCCCATCCCACTCTACTCTACTCTTGCTTTCTTCCCCGTCGGCATATGCAGCCCCCTAATGGCATCAACTACAAATTCAAATTGACACAAAAAATTGACGACGTTGCTCAATCAGACACAAAACACGGATCAGAAAACGAGAACGAAACCCAAGAGCGTTTCCGACAATTCACATAATGTCGTACGACAAATGACGTCACGCTCAATTGGCTCAAAGATCAAAGGTGAGGGCGGACGCGGGAAGGACGCGGCCAGGTCAGTCAGTGTGAATGAGTGATGTCCGGTCCTTGGGTAATTAATCAGATTGTCTTGAATGTTTGATGATAGAATTCATTAAGGAAGTTCCAATTAAGAGGATCCGCCACTTTGAATTAAAAGATAAAAAAGAAAAAACAGATACCATTTCCTGTCACCCAATCTGCCCTCTGGCATTTGTTGAACTCGTAGGTTGGCCCGAGAGAAGTCTGAGGGTGTAGGGAAGGGATAGTCGACTGACCTCAACGTCCTCAAGCCCCTCTTTCCCTCCCTGCCTCGTCGAATCCCGACGACCCGTAGTGGCGTACGCTGGAATCTCTGAAATCTGTTTGGTCTTGTCCTTTAATTATCTTCTCATTCTTCATCTAATTAGCAACATCCTTATCAACTTAAACAATTGGTTAAATGGAGCCAGTTAAGTGATAGAAAAAAATTAACAAAAAGAAAAAAAGATGGCGTAAGGATGCGTGGACACATCATAAAAGTCAAATCAACGAAAACCAATTATGCTCCACCCCCGATAAGCTAAAAAGGTTAATCAGTCTAAGTCAAGGACTACACAAACGACCTGTTTCGAGCAGCTATTGTGCCTCGTTTGCCTAACGAAGGCCATATATACTGTACACACAAACGAGGCTCTGATCTGACATCGCTTCCTCTTGCAAATCTCCTCAGCTTCGTTATGGAAATCTTCAGCCACCTTCAATTGTGTCATGCGGCAAATAGAAAACCCGCCGCCGCCGCTATATGCCCATATACCCGTAGTCATATAAACGTCAAAAAGACGACAGGTAGAAGCAGAAGCAGAACGACCGCAAGCAGAACGCCAAGGCCAAAGGCGAAGTGATAATTACGGAGCAAATTCCATAGCGGCGGTGGAACCAAGTGTTTAATTAATTCCCACAAGCCAACGATTCTCATAAGGACCAAAGGAATCTCATTAAAACAGAAGAACGTGAAGGAAGGGTGTGATGTCATCTTCGTCCATTCCCTTAATTCTTCCCTCCCCACCTCTGTTTCTGTCTGTCATAATTCTCTACACAAACTACATCATTTCGTTACATCAATTTATTTTTTGTTTATTGGGCCATGGCAACCCCATGCTGGGCAGACGCGCTAAGAGTGTTCTCATTAGGCTTTGAAATGGGTTTTTGGGGAGAAATACTAAGATAAAAAAAAATATTGCGCAGATTTGTATTAAGAGCGGTTATTAATCACTGTTGTCATCACCTGACAGCTCCGTGATTAATATCAAAATACACTGCCTTAAGTGCAACGCGTATTTGCATATTTTTAGAAATAAAAAGAAATGTGTTAAACAAAAAAAAGTTCGTCAGATGAAAATACCTAACAACGCTTACTCGATTCACGCATCGTATCAACATTAAGTGGCCACGTCACGTCATGGGTTTACATAATTTACGAGGGCTAAGAAACACCTCATTTATCAATGTGGCAATGCCGAGTCAAAGGTCAATTGGAGAAAGATGTCAGCACAAACAGACATGCGCACAGTCGCCAGAACGCAATACCCGCCCGCCCTGTGTGTATCCAACGAAAATTAAAACGAATGAAAAAATACACGTGAAGTAGCCGAGCAGCTGGAAATGTTTGGGGAAAAGGGGATAGAGAAAAGGTAGGGTAGGATGAAAGAAGAGACGTAGAAGGGAGGGCTAAAGAAGATGGAGGGTGAACGACCAGGAATCAAAGGGTTATGGAGTGTTTTTCTTTTCCCCTCTTTCAAAAATGCCATCATGAGGGCAGGAGGGACAATAGAAAACATGAAGCCGAGCAACTCTTTGGGGCCTCGCATAGGCAGACGAGAAGAGAGAGGAGTCCATTTCAATTTCAAGCATCATAACCCTTCTTTGTCATCTTACAAACTGCGCTGATTGCAACGCTCCCGCCGAAAAGTGGGTCACTTTGTCAGCCACCAACTAAATTGCAGGTAGGGAGAAAAGGGTTGAAGGACCCGCGCGCGACAACACCTGTTCCACTCACCACAAATGAAACGATTAAAAGAGATTTTAAAAAAGAAAAAAAATTATGTGCGAAAAGCAAGAAAGAAACAGGAACCAGAGGAAAACGAAACCACCTCAGAATTTAAAAATGAGAACTGCCCAATTTAAGGCCATCACAAGATCAATAGGAAAAAAAAAAGACAAAAATGCGAACCTTAGAGAAATAAAAAATATATATATAAATGTATAAAAAAAAAAAAAGAAGAAAAAAATGGAAAAAAGGAAAAGTAGCGGTATTATAGCAAAAGGGTGGAGTGAGAGGGAAAAAGGCAAGCACCAACCTCGAGGGAGGAATCGAAGGGGGAGGCGAAGGCGCAAAGTGAGACAAGAAAAAGAAGAGGAGGCTGGTGCCATAACAGCCCCATTTATCTTCATTTAGCTACCACCAGACGGCAGCAAACTAGGCGCTGCACTTGACCAGTCAACATGGCAAATGCCGTGACGTCACATCCAACCACTAATCTTTATCTCGTTAACCGAGAATGAAATCGAAACTAGTTTTAGGTGTCTTTAAGAGCGATGTCATCTGATTCGGATCCCAAAGGAATCGATCGATGACGTCCGATACGTGAAAGGAACTCGTGTCCACCTTTATCGATTGGCCGCACCTGCCGTCACTATCAATCACTGACATAGCTGTAGGCAAAATGTACGAGGAAGCCCCGTTATAACCAAGGGTATCCTGTGGCCAGTTACACACAGGGACAAAGTAAACTGTGCCCCTGTTCCTCGTTGCCAACTTCCTCTTAACTCGTTAGAAAAAAATAAAAAAAAATAAAAACAGCAAATGACAAAAGAATGGTAAAAACAAAAAATAATAGGGTTCGTTGTCGTTTAATCGAATACTTGGGTGCCAAGAAATGTGAGACGGACAGTGTCATTGACTTAAGCTGACCAAAGAGCCAATTGGGAGCCAAACACCTCTTAATCCCCGCAGATCTAGCGAACGTCGCTTTAATCGTTCGCACTCGCTCTCAAACTATTTACTCGTTCTACCTCAACGAGTTGCATCATCAACCACATCACATCGTAATTTCAACAAACGTCGTCTTGAAAAACAAGAATTAACCCTCTTTTCGCCACCATCTCTTTTATTTTCGACTTGTCAATCATGTGACGGAAAGAGAAGAAAAATCCTGTTGAGTCACTGCAGTGCAGGGCATGGACCAGGACGCCACCTGGGCACATCCCACTGCTCCACGTCAAGGGAGAATTCCCTCATTCTGGAAGCCACCAGGGGCCATTCAATCATCCACGTCAGTAGGAAACCGGTGAAGTGGGAGGGGTGGTGAGGGAACAAGTACAAGAAACAGAACAGCCACACTGTGGCGGCAAAAGGGGGAAAGGGTGGAGGAAGTCAACAGGTCTCCACGGCACAAACACAACCACCAACCAGTATTAATATTAGGTATCTGGTTTCAAGGAATGAAATTAATAATGTTTCCTGTGTACTAATTATGGTGGCTCTGCCATCTCAATTATGTGCGCGCTCACGAAAATGGCAGACGAGCCAACATTCGTTGCTACAGCGAGGGAACCTCTTATTAGCGACAACTTCTTGATCGATAAAAAAAAAGACTTCCTGGTCGTATCTCCACCCCTACCCGAGTGAGGGAATAAGCAGACGCTGCACAGGGAGGGGAAGAGCAAAGAGGTAGGCAGGAGTTTAGAGCCCAAACAACCCCCATCCTCTCATCTATTCCTCTCCCGCGATTATACATAAAAAGCGCCATGTTAATTTGGGACGCGAATATCAATTGAGATAAAAAAAAATTCTTCCATGATTTTATGGACTCTAATAGTACGATAACAAAAGCTCGTTATAATCCTAACCGATGCGATAGTTACTTGGTCCCGGGCCAGGCGACCTTCGTTCTCCGCGTTCCCCCAGCGGATCAAAGACAAGAAACAAGGTCGCTAGTCGTCGTCTTAACGAAATAAAACAGTACATCGACACCAATCAAGAGTATCGCAATTGAAAGGAGGTGTGACGTCATCGTCTTAGACGTTTGCCAACAAAACCAATCAAGAGATCAATAGAGTCCAAACTCGTTTGACAAAACAAGACACCAAACCACTTAAGACCGGCGAGAAAGCAAATGGCCTCCGATTGGTGCGTTGGATGTTACTAAAAAACACTCATTGGAGAAGGAGAAGAGAATTCCACACACTGACGAGTCAGTCAAATTTTCAGTGGAAAATGGAATTTAAATTCTCAAAAATCAAATAATTTTAATCTTGCCGTATGAACCGGTTGCACATATCCAATTAAAGCAGTGTTCAAAGAGTTAAATATGAAAAGGAGGTTGGGAAAGAAGAAGGCGGAGCCGAGTTGTCTATTGTTTGCTAATCAGTTGCAGGTAGTGGCGATCGACGCACCAGCGAGATTCGTCCAGGATGAGGCAAAGAGGCCATAAAAAGAAAAATGCTCAGATAAAGGTGCAGATAGGCCACAAGAAACGCCTCAACCTCACTCGTAAAGATAAGGAACGCTTGCCAGGTGAAGAACGAGGCAAAAGAAGAGGGGAGATGAGCGAGATTCGGCCAACCTGCTTAAGACGACATTTTAACACTGAGTTGGAATGGAGTGGAAGATGTTGGTCAGTGAGGCGATCAACACGGACGAGGAAGGATAAGGGCAGGTAAACCAGGTGAGAGTGTTACTCCTTCCCCCACCCTATTTGTCAGAATGAGTCTGGCATCCCATACATCACCTTGGAAACCCCCTCACGAACCCCCTCCCCCCGAACGATGAAGAGGGGATGGACGAATCCAATCAAGAAAAGAAGGGGGAGGAAGATGAAGTTTCAACAAAAAAATTTCCATTTGGGTGAGAGACGCCAAGTTGCCAGGGAAACGAACGCCTTAAAGGCACCAACCAATCGATAAACCTCAAAAAAAAAAATTTGCACAAAAAATAATAAAAAATAATAATAACAATAAAATAAAAAAATAAAAATTTCAAAGAATAATTCATCTTGACCTTTTTAACTCTGTTTATTAATTCGAAGAATTTATTTTGTCATTCCCATTTATCTGGAATGTCCATCTGATGTTTGCACCTGTTTGAGCAACTAAGTCGCCTCGGGCACCTTGGCCCTCTTGGCATCAATCAGATTTATGGATGGCGTTTGGTGGTCGGCGGGTGGACGACCCCGCTGCTTATGACGTATGAGAGGGAGGAGTAGGTGGGTGGAAGAGATGCCAAATGAGACAGGGCCGGATTCTTCTTTTCCCTCCCAAACACGTATTTCATATTCGTCAGCTCAATGTAAACACCTGAGGTTATAGACTACATTTGCAAGAGAAATCGCGTTAATTGTTGACGAGCAAAAAATGCAGCCTCGATAATAGGGTAAAAACCAAATCACACCCACATTCTTTTTTTAAAGAAAAGAAGAAAAAAAAGTGGTCGAAAGAAAAAAGCAACTGGAATAAGAATTGAAGAATCCCTGGGGAACTCATTAGCAGTTAGCGCTGTGATTAGTACGGCAAAAAGGATGCTCGCTCACGTCGTCATATGGACTAATGAGACGCCCAAGGGACCCATTCGATGACCATTGCCCACACCAACAACCTCTCATTTTTAATTGGCTTAATTTGTCCGAATGAACAAGACGCCCTCTGTATACTAAAACTCGACCATCCAGGTGTGGCTACCAGGTAAGTAGCGGACAAGAGTCTGTGGTCAACACGGCGTCGCTTGGGTAGATGATGGATGGCAGCCCCATTGTGCTCACCTGGGGTCTCGGTTGTCACGCGGGCCTCTCGCATAATTGGTCCCTACCTAGTCCTCTCACAATTATGCCGCGTCTTCATTGTCTTCTACGACTGCGTCTAGATCAATCATGTTTGAGCTGACAAAGCCGCTGACCAGCAGCCAATGCCACACCTGGCCAACACCGAAATCCCGTCGCTCACGGATAAGCCCTTCTTTCTTTTCATTCCCTTGTACATATTTTTCAACAATTTACTTTTCCAAAAAAAGAAAACTATATAACAAAATCCCAGGGAACCCACGTGTTCGAACGTGTGTGGAATTTCCAGACGAAATATTAAGCGTCAAACCAAAAGGAAAAATTTCATGCAACAAAAAAAACTCTACTGTACTGCATATTGAGATGGTCGTCTGCCCCTGCGCATCCTCCTTCGCCTCTGTCGTCGCCATCCCCCCGGATGCCGTTGGACCATTGGAGCAGCAACCCTGAGAATAAACCAGGGTCGACATTAATCTGACACCTGCAGAGGAATTTGGAATAACAAGACACACTGGGACAATCGTCAGGTAATGAAGGTGAAGATTGGGAACTAGAACTCACTGCATCGCGAAAAAGAGATGGAAAAAGGTAGATGTGAAGAGGGGAGAAACAGCGAGGGGAGACTCATTTGTCACGTGGTCGGGGACTCCGACTGACACTTTGTTCTTTCAGTTCTTTATCTGTTTGAAGAAAAAAGATAAACGATGCACCGGTTCATTTGTGGCCGGACACTGACCACCGGAGAAAATGCAAATGGACGCAGTTTTGTTAATGGGTTTCACTTCAATCCCCCAGTTGATGTCATCGAGCGAGCTTAAAGAAAAGAAAAGCAAAGCAAAGGAAAGGGCAGGACTCCATCTCCCCTTTTTCTCCAACCCAGTTCCCCTTTGCACCATCTCAAGTCCCCTTTCTTGTTTGTAACCCACCCCCCTCCTACCCTCACTCCTTGGTTCTGTGAGATGTAGAGAGATGGAGGGGGGTCGCCTTTCATTTCCACTTCAATGTGGCTAATTTCCGAGTCCAGCCTCGTGGAAATAATCCTGCGACTGGTCCCAACTGATGTCCTTTGGCCAGCTGAGGGGGTTCTTCATACCTGGGCGCATCAAAAGACACGCAAACTGGCGAGGCGAAACGCCGTCACAGATTTCAACTTGATAACATGCAATGATTCGAACCCTCCTTCCATCTTGCAAACTGTCACCTTTCACAGGTGCGCGGACTTCAATGTTCTCATTATGCACCGCCCGATGGAATCGAGACGCCATATATGCCGCCATTTCTAACTGCTTTTCTCTCTAATCTAAACATTAACCGGAATAAACACAAGTCCCCAAGTTCGTGGGTGGGCCAATACGGCGACCACGTGGTCAGCGCCGATCGATGAAGGCGGTAAGGAAACGCTTCCTAATCACACGAAATACAACTTGTTAGTTGAGTGGTCTCAGTTGATTAACACTCTTTTTATACTTGTACTCATCGTTTCAAGTCGCGCGCATTATTAAAAATTAAAAATAATCAGAACGCAATAAAAATATCAACAAAATTATGTCGTATCTTTTGAAAAAAAAATAATAAACATTGTGCCCTCATTACATTTTTCATTTCATTTCTTTCCTTTTCGCTTCAATTTTTTTTTTTAAATATTGGAATAAAAATTTCTTAGAAGAAAAATTTTGACCATCCATTTTGAATTACAACATGGCGTCTTGCCGAGGTCGGTTATCATTCAATTGCATTCATGTGTGCAAAGCTTTTTCTTACATAGGATGGCGCGAGCTGATTGGAATTTTTACGAGCAATTCGATCGATATCCGGTCGCGCTCCACACGAAACTGACCGGTGGCCGAGACGCATGCGTTCGCTTTCCAAGCTCAATGACAACATCAATTACACGCGATTTCCGAAAGCGAGCGTCACCGGTCGCTGGGCTCGGTCCTTTGGGGCCTTTGCGTCGCCCCGCAAACAGAACTAGCGGGAGAGAAAGAGAGGGGAGACGCTTTTCGTTACAACGACGGAAGCGAATGCAATCATAATTGGAGGCGACGTGGTCGGCCATGATCGGATGCACTTCCATTACGACTTGCCGCTAATTGCGTTATTGGGCCGCCATTGGCTATTCGATGGACGCATTAATTTTTCAACCCGTGTGGATATTAATGGAAGAACATTGTGTTGCCACAGCGGCTAATATTCGAGGTGCGTGCAACGGACGCTCGAGTCATTCGGCCAATGGTCAGGCAAATGGGACGCCACAAATAATTGACCATTAATTATTTAAACAAAAAAATTCAAGAGACGTTCATTGTGCATGTATTGACTAGAATCAACAAAAACATGGTTATGTGTATCTCCCCGCCACCCTTCCCGCACCCCGCTAACCTCAACACCCCCGCCAACCTTTAAAAAAAAAATCGAAACTTGATGAGGGGGAAAAAGTGCTCTTCACCCAGGAAAAAAAAATGAGCCCATCCCCCGTGTGTTGCCATGGCAGCCAGACGCAGGGTGATAATTTTTCAACAGGAAGTGTTGCAAGAAAAACGAAAAGAAAAAAAAAGAAAAAGAAAAAAAAAAGAAAAAATAAAAACAATGCGATTGACCATGCTCTTATTCATTGGCTACAAACGAAAAGATACGAGGGATTGAGAGGATTTGCGTTACAGCGATACACACGCACACAAACTACAGCACGAGAGGGACGGGGAGAAGGGGAGTCCCTTGGCTCATCGATCAATAAACGACAATATTTTTGCGGAGATGCATTTGGATGAAGCGCCACCGCGGCACTAATCTCCGGTCCTCGGAATATGAAACCCGAGTGATTGCCAAATGACCAGTCCGGTAGCCAAGGAAACGCTAATGAAAACGATATTTATGGAGAAAAGCACAAGAAAAAGCAAAAACAAAGGAACACACACAGACAAAAGGGGTTAAGGTGTGAAAAGGGAAAGAGGGGAGGGGTCATGACGACAGTAATGAGGGGCGCAGTGAAATTTCACTGCATATACTCGGTGATAAGACGCGGCGTTCATTTCCTCTAGCGTCAGACAGTGAGGAAAAAAAATCAATGCGTCACGAGATTTGCGCGGGGGAGGAAAAAAAAGAGAAAGACTAAGAGAAACACCAATGACAAAAAAATAACTCTTTGCGTCCCAATGAACGGTTTGGATTATCACGGTCTGGTTTGGCGAGTCCTGCTTGTTCAGGACGCGCTGGACAGCAATGTCCATTGAGATCCCACGTGAATTTCTCTAGGCCCCATTGTGTAAAGCTCAGGCACGGCTTTAAGGGTCAACCCGTAAATCTGTTCATTACCATTTGAATAGGCGTACTCATCCGAAGGCGACTTGCCTTCGGCCTAGTTCAGGCCCTTACCTGGGCACTGCCCTTGCCAATACTTAACAAAATCCCCATAGTTATTTTATAGAAACCCAAATGCGAGTACAGATTGAATTTAAAATCAGAATTAATCAATTTCCTGATTTTTTTTTGTTTGTAAAAAAAGGAAAAAAAAATTCCAGGTTCCCCCTTACTGACAGAGTGGTGTCACCCTGCCGTTATTTTGCGACTGGGATAAGGGAGACAACCATATTCGTTTCTATAGCAACCAAATGGTGGCGCATAGGGACCGTTGTCAAACGATCTCGACCAGAGTTTACAACGCGGTACATGCGCAGAAAAGACGAGTGGCTCCAAAAACGAGAAATCCGATCTGATTTAGGGTCAAAACCTAATATGCGCATGCGTAATGGCTCGAATTGTCAAACTACAATAGTCCATTAAAAAAAAGGTGGCCAAACCCTAAGAAGTAAAGAAAAAAAAGGGGGCGATCTTGTTCTTCATCTTACAGAACGCATACTAATATGAACTAGGGAAAGGGGGGGAGAAAGAGCACAACACCCTTATAGAGACCTCCATTTAACTTGCCTACCCCTACTCCAAATTCTCGGAATAGAGGGGGCGATCTACCTGAAGATAGGATGAGCTAAAGAATAAAAAAAAAAATAGAAAAAGAAAGAAGAAAATAAAAACTCGGGGATTTCTCCAATGACGAGCAGTTTCTTTGCTCTGCAGCCCAGGTGGGCGCATTCATGTCCACGCACCTGTAGCATGTGCATTTGCACAATCACTTTTTTCTCCAACATTCTTTTTTATTTTTTTTTCGCACCGTGACGAAACGATTCGGACGTAAATCGGAAAAAAATCGGGCAAGGCGGCATGATTTTTGCAATCGTTTTGCATGACGCTGTGTATTGTGGGTCGTCGCGTGCTAATTGCTTTTATCAATTGATACGATCTTAAGCCTTTGGCGCCCTCGAAGCGTCTTGTTTACACGTGCCTCCTCTCCCTCTCTCTGACGCGTTCGCACAAACCGAGCGAGACGCCTTTGCTCTAAGGAGGGTTGAGCATTGCCATTTCGATGGTGAATAATCACCTAACACCGTGAACTCATTATTCTACCCTTCAGGTAAAAATCCTAATTTGCATTTCTGTCCGTGATAGGCTGCTGGCAGGGTGGGTAAAACGAGGGCTGCGGGGGCGGACAAGCGTGACGAAGCGAGAGAAAACGGCCACAGCGAACGAGCGGAGGAGGAGAGGAATAGGGCATTAAAGCGTGACGCCCGCCTACTGACTCAAGAAGATGCCTCGACCTCAACACTACGACTATGAAGGTCAAAATTCTCCTAAAGAAAAAAATTTAGACACACCTGAAGAAAAAATAATCCAAAAAAAAAAACCTTCTAAATGATATGATCGATAAGTAAGCATTATGTTACTAATTACGTTCTTTCGTGGAACCGGAATGAGGGGAAAAAAGTTAATAAAGAGCGCTAAGGACAACAAATGTTATGTGGTCAAAATAAAAGCCCAAACTAAAATTTGTTTTAAATGAATCGGTTCTTACCTTGACCACTTGTGAGTTCAGTTAACGCGGGCGGTAAGATAAAAATTTGAGACGGGGCATTAATGATGTGACGTGCATAGATTGACGACCCAGCAATGAGGAAGGAAATAAAAAAAAAAAAAACCAAAAATAAAAAAGGGAAAAAAATGGAAAAAGAAGGAAAAAAAATAACTAAAAAAAAATAACGCGTGCCGATGGCATCTCCTCACTCTCCCGCCGGAATTCCTGGGGCAGTTGGCTAGTGTTCGAAGGTGAATGGCGCAGCTGATGACCACACATTGGCGCCATTTCCGAACTTCTTCCTGGCTGCGGTCGACTGGACGCCATTAGATACGGCTCTCGCTATAACGACGCCATACGATCGCGCATTCAACCAAAGAAATTCATCTTAAGAGAAAAACTATCCCATACTTTAGCAAGCTAAAATCTAGACAATTTAACCAGTTACTAAACTCGGAAGACTTACTTTGCCCAAAAGCACCTCTTAGCAAGATGTAAATTAATAAAGTAATGTTTATTGCAATGTATTCGTGCAGTACAAAACGGGTAAAAAATAACGTGACACATTAAGAAACATCTGTACATCACAAAATTATCATCATCATCATCATCATCGTTATTAATATTTAACATTATTATTATTAGGTATTATTATTATTATTATTATGATTATTATTATGATTAATAAACCCATGCCTTCACATGGGTAGATTAATGCCAACTCAACTGACCACTAATCATACCAGACTCAAAATAAACTGGCCGAATCGTGAAACGGGTTGTGGTCAGGTGAGCTACGTATCCCCACAGCGTCCCTCCAAGTCAGTGAAGCTGTTTCCAGCAACTGATCTTCTGCGACTGTGAGCGACGAGAGAGTCTACAGTCGTGATATTGGTGACGTGAGCAAAATACTACCTGGTCATTTTATTTAAGGAAAAATATACAAATAATTAAAAAAAATAAACAAAAAAAAAAATCAAAAGTCAAGAGAAAAACAAACAAAAAACATACCACAGGCCAAATCGAAAAACAGGTAACAAGAAATAACGTAAAAGTTCATTTACAGCAATTAATTAATTCAATGGGCAAAACTGTACACTTCACATCAAATGGAAGAAAGAAGCTGTTAGTTGGTAATTCGTGTCTTTGTACACCCAGCTACATTTATCAAATAAGGACCACTCGCAATCAACCTATGTCTAGTGGCCACTAAAACAAAACCGTTTTTTTTCCTATAAACACGGATTTAATTGAGATAAAAAAGCGTTTGCTGACTAGTAATTAATTAATCAATTAAGGTTAGGTAATTAATTATTAAATTATTTAGTCAACTTTTGTCCCAATTTTTTTTTTGTGCTCGTCAAATGAAAACAGTGAATCACATAAGAGGAATGTAAAAACTGATTTTTTTTTTCCTTTTTTTAAAAACATATTTACAAACAAATTGTGTATTGCTAATGAGCCCCATTCAAAGACAACAAATATAAATTTCATCTCGAAAAACCTTCACGAAAAAACTCAAGCATTTTCAAGATATGTCAAACTGAAGTATGTTTTCTCCAAGTTTGTTAGTTTTTTTCAAACTTCAATCAAATCCGACCCAATCTTAAATTTTTTAAAAATTTGAAAGAAAGAAAGAAGAAAAAAAAAACACATTTAACAAGAAAAGCAGTCGTGTATATAAAAACACATCCTCGTGGAGGAACTTGACCGTGGTGAGGCCCTGATGTTGATGACCAAAATGAATTTAAAATTTATATGAGGAATTTATTTTACTCATCAATTTTAGAGATGAATGAATGGATTAATAATCCAGCTGCAGTTACACGAGAATATTCAAAATGAAAAGTTAAGAGTTACAAAAAAATTTTTAAAAGACCAAACTAGGAAAGAAGAGAATTAAAAAAAAACCAAACAAAAAAAAAAGAAAAATCTCAAATGTGTATATACATATATGTCTATACATATATAATAAAAAAATAAATAAATATTTTAAAAATAAAATTGAAAAAAGAAAAGGTAAAACATCACAAACATCTACTGTGAAAAAAGACAACGAACGAATTTTTTTGTTGTTTTTATCTTTTTTAAACGCTAATTCCTCTACAGTAGGACCAACCAACCTCACTATAACGACGTGGACAGCTTACGATAAAGATTTTTTTTCTTTTTAATCAACTAACTGCATTGATTCTAAGTATATACACATATAATTTTATATATTTATATTTTATATATTCGAAGATAAATTTGCAATAAGTAACCACCGATTTGACTGGTACATCTTTGCTAGATCGATGTAAAATAGTGATCGGTGTAGGCCTCGTTAATAGGAACTTCAAGGTATCACATGACAGACCTCAAGCCACACGACGGTAAAGGGGAATGAATTAATGGCACAACATATACGTCACACACGTACACAGGATGACGTCATAAGGAAATGGCTCGCTAACCGGGATCACGGATGCTCGAGATCTGTCAACAGACAGAGGACATGAAAAATACCATCTACGATTACGGGAGAGGAAGGTCTTAAAGGGTTGACACAATAGGGAATGAATGAGCCTCCAGGTAATATGTACAACACCATTCAGGGAAGAAGTAGTATTAGTATAGTAGTAGTAGATAAGAAAATCCCTGCGTCTCAAAACTCTTATTGTAATTTGCTCAGGGTTCAACTCAATGATAAAAATAATGATACAAAAAATGGCACCGACAAGTTAAAAAATTGATTTTTTTCCCTTCATCCAAGTAATGGAAAATTTGCATTTCAAACAATAAAATTTGATGTTCTCACTACCAAGTATACTTAGGAACACTGTAAACGATCCCAACAAACATTATTATTATTATTTTTAGTTAATTAGTAGTTTAAAACATGGTCCCGACAACCCCTCCCCCACCTCACACACTCGTTAAAAAAAAGTAGCCAACACGACAAGTGAGGTGAACTCCAAATAGGAACAAGAAGAAAGGCCAGCGTACAAGTTATGGTTGTGGTAGCAACACCGGCCATTCAGGGGTCAATTGACATGCACAGGCACAACGATATTAGAACATGACTTTACGGCAATATTATCTAATTTTTGTAAAAAACCAATTTCATTATTATGTTATTATTCTTATTATTATTATTATGTGTTTTTTTCTCTTTTTAAATTTCTCTAATTTGGGCCAAGTGACCCCTCATATGGCAATGATGACTCCCATAACTTTTACAATTTTTTTTTTTTTACTTTTTTAATTAATATAATTTTTTCCTTTTTTCTTTTAAATTTTTTTTTTTTTTTTTTAGTCCTTCCATAGTTTCAACAAGTTCCTGTCACAGTCAATGCACAAGTAGTTGGGTCAAATGACCCCTGCCCGGGTGCTATCACTGAGAGATGGCTGAAGACTGGGTCCTACCTGCATACATAGCTGGGTGCAGGAATGTTCCAGGCATGCCCGGGTAGTATCCAGGGAACCCGGCCGCGTACATGTAGGGCAGCAAACCTGATGTGTCATTGCTCATCATGGCGGGAATGTCTCCAAACGGGTTCAGCACAAGTGGTCCTGCAGCATGGGAAGACGAGCCCTTGGAATCTTTAGCTTTGTCGTCCTTGTGGTCGGATTTGAGCACTGAGCCTGCAGTCGTGGTGGTTGTAGTATCCTTGGCCGAGTTGAGCGCACTGGTGGACGTCAGAGGAACAGGCAGTCCAGCTGCAGCCATCTGCATCATGTGTAGTTGCGCCAGATGTGGTTGGCCTACTGCAAGTGCTGCTGCAGCCGCGGCTGCAGCTTGGGCTTCTGTGTGACTTCTTTCCATTTGCTCTTGCTCCTGCAAAAGTTGAGCCATGCTAGTTGGTTGTTGAAATTCAGACATCGAAGTTCGTTCGTGTGTACCACTTGCTTCTCCTTCTGCAAATTTTTTTAGGTTGTCGATGTGCAGTTTAACGCTGTCGATGTGTTTTTTGGTAAAAATATGATCTTGGATTGAATATTTGTGCGAATATTTGAATGCGCACAACTTGCACTCTTCTGGTGGTCTCACAAATTCCACTTCTTGACCAAACGCTTTTGCTAGTGCCAATTTATTTTTTTTTTCTTTAGCGCGTGCGTTTTGAAACCACACTTGCACCACTCTTTTGGGAAGTCCAATTTCACGACCAAGCATTTCACACTCGGCCATTGTTGGTGTTTTATAATCGGCAAACAGAGTCTTCATCACCTTAAGCTGCATCGTCGCCATCTGTGTACGAAAACGCTTTCCCGAACACAGGTGGGGACGCTGACTGTGAGTGCTGCTAGCGGGCGACGTCGGGTTGCTCTCATCCTCACCATCCATATTGTCTGTAGATTCAGAATGCGTCTCTGAATATGCATCATCTCCAAATAATTGCCGGCAATGTACCTGATCTTCGTTGCTCTTTTCACTAAGATCGGTGAGCGGACCATCAATCGCCTTGTCCGAATCGAGCATAATCTTCATCGGCTTACTCAGATCAAGAGGAGTGTCGGTAGTCTCACCGCCTTCAAACTTGCCAGTGGCTCTTGCCACTGTGGATGATGATGATGAAGAAGACGAGGATGAGGATGAGCAACTCGATGTAGTTTTCGACTTGGTGCTCAGATCCGTAGGGCCAACTTCAGACTTCACTCGGTGAGTGGGTGCGCTCAACTCACTTAAATATTTTTTGAGTGAATCTTCATAATATTTTTTCATCGTGTCTTGGACATCGGCGGCTGGTGAAAAGAGTGGTGGCATCATGTGAGCAGCGGAAATCGGGATCATGCCAAAATTGGATGACACCATCTTGGCTGCAGCAGCAGCAGCTGCGGCCGCAGCAGCAGCAGCCGAAGAAGGTGGTGACAAATCAGCTCCACAGGCGCTAGAACTGCCAGGTTGTGAATCAGGCATGTTGCTAGGCTCTTCGTCTGGCAAATTGTCAATGTTTATTTCACCTTTGGTATACTGGTCAGCATGTTTAGTGGCCAGATGAGATTCCAAAGCAGACTTTACTTTGAATAAGGCGGGACAGAAGGGACATCTCTTGTTGATCACCTGCTGATGAGCACGAAACTGCCCCTTCCGCTCCCGGGCCCGCGTGTTTTGGAACCACACCTGGACAACCCTTTTTTTCAGACCAACTTCACGTGCAATATTCTCCAACATTTTTCGACTGGGGTTGCTTTCCACTTGATATTTCTGATACAAATAGTCCAGTTGCTCGGGCAAGATGGTCGTCCTCAGTCTTTTATCTCTTGGTTGGTCCTCCTTGTCCTCATCTCCATCTTCAGACAACTTGCGCTTCGGAGGCGACATCTGATGACTTTGTTGAGCTTCGTACTGCAGAATGCCAAATGGGGTGTCGGGTGGGTAATTCGGAAACAAATTGGGATTCATGATGTGTACAATCTGATGCTCTCGCCACAAATCAAATCGTGGAAACACTAAGTTGCATTTGTCACAACGAAATGCACCATCTTGTTGTCCTCCTCCACTTTTTGTTTGTTCTTGACTGTCTGTGCCTTGATTTGAATCAGCAATGGAGCTCCTCGAGTTGTTGTCCTCTGGAGTAATCGAACTTGGATTTCTATGGGCATCATCATCTTTGAAACAGTGTGATTTCTGATGTTTTATGAGTTCATAATATCTTTGAAACACCAACAAGCACTTCTTGCATTGATAATTTAAACCAGGGGTCCGTTGGAAACGACCTGATCCCTCATCTTCTGGATCAATTGGAGGCTGATTTTCATAAACTTTGCGTGCTTTTTGGCGGGCGTTCTGGAACCAAACCACAATCACACGAGGACTGAGGTTAAGTAGTTTGGACAGGTATTCCAGATCGTCATCCTTCGGATACGCATTGTTTTCAAAGAATTCCTGAAGCACCTTAATCTGATAGTCCGTGAATCTAGTTCGGTTGGCACGTTTGCCTGTACTGCCATCATGTTTTGAGGATGAGGAAGAGGAGCTGCCATTGCCCAAACTGCAGCTGTTTAATGCATTGAGATGGGCCATTGCAGAGGATGGAGTTGGGGTTGTTGGAACTGAATTTGGCAAGGAAATGCTGGGGGTTGTGGGAGGTGTGACAATGGAAGAGAAGGATTGGTTACAGGTTTGGAGAGGGCTGTCTGAGGTGAGGGTATTGGCTAATGAAGACATAATGGAAGTGCCGTTTGAAGAGCCTTGCAAGGCGGTAAGAAAGGGTGAAGTACTTGCATTTGATAAGCCGAAGACAGAACTAGTGGAGGTGACGCTTGAAGCAAGCGGTGGTGCCTCTGATGTGCAAGGGGTGGCACTTGCCAATTGGTCTCGATCATGTCTTTCTTCCTTCACCAGTTTGGGTGGACTTCTTTCCCTGTTGCTGTATTCCATCTTGCCAGAATGTTTGTTATCTGAATTTTTTGAGATGTTGTTAATCTCAATGCTGTCGTTTTTGCTTTCGAGTGGCTGCTGCAGCGGGGTCACCTTGGCCTCACCAGTTTTTTCATATTCCTCTAAATTAAGGGCAGTAGATGGTGGATTGTTGAAGTTGTAGGGCGAGTCCTTGTTTCTCTGCCGCTCCTTGAACAAAGTGTTACGGAACCAATGCTTTATGACCTTCTGTGGAAGTCCTGACTTCTCCGCCATCTCCATAATCTGCTCTTCGGTTGGGGAGTTGTTTATGTCAAAGTGAGCACGCAAAATTTTTAGTTGTTCATCATTAATTCTTGTGCGGGCTCGCTTCTGCTGGTGGGCCTGCATGGCTTGCTGCTGCTGTAAAAGCTTCTGCTGATTCACCAGAAAGTTTGGGTCCAGTCCCGGTGGCAAAAGTGGCTGGGCGGCAGCTGCAGCAGCGGCCAGAGGATCCAACGGCGGAGGCATCATGATGGGAATCAGGGGTGGATGCAGATTCATGGCAGCCAATGCAGGCATATTCATACCAAGTGGAAGACCCATCCCCAACCCCATGCCCATCATCATTGGGTTGAATTGCATTTGCGCATTTGTAAACTGCATTTGTGTTGCTGCCATATTGAGATCTGCCATTGTTACAGCAATTGCCTGTGATGTGGGAATATTCAAAGCTGGTGGTAACATCTCTGCAGGTGAGGAACTTGGCTCTGAAGCTGGTGCGCTTTCTGGAGTTGTTGCTTGCGTGATTGATAAATTGCGTTTTTCGTAATCAGTTTTAAACTCTTCTGAAAACTTGACAACTACACTCAGTGGTACAACCGATTTGTGAATCTCTTCTCTGTGTGCTTTCAATACCCAAATACTTGAAAACTCCTTGCCACACATGGGACAAGCTGATTTCCCGAGTTCTGGCAAATCTGCAGATCTTTTTCTCTCTTTTGATAAAAATGATTTTTTGGTCTGATCAATGCCTGGCAAAATGTCCCCATTAGCAATTTTGTTATTTTCCGTTTTGACTATACTATCTGGCATCTTCTTTTCAGTGTCTTCTTTACGAGGCCGCTTCTGATGATACTCGTTAAATTGCATCACCAGTTCAAATCCATAACTCTCCAACAAGCTTTTGTATATGGCTGATGATTTATTACGTGGCATGGTGAATCGTGCCATGCTGAACTGTTGTTGGTTGAGACATGTCGGTGTGGAAGTCTGAGACTGTTGTAGCTGCTGCTGAAGTTGTTGTGGTTGCTGTAGAGGACTCGACACCATAGTCTGCGAAGAAGATGTCACTGGGGACATCATGGGCACTGGTGGCTGGAAAAAACAATAGAGCTGCTGATGTTGTATTAGTGTTTCGTGATTCATAAACACCGAGCCACATCTTTGACAGGTATACATAGCTTGTGGTGAAGGCAGCAAAACTGGCGGCTGAGCAATTGGAGGAGTGAGCGAAGGAGGCTGTTGGGACGATGACGTCGATGAAAGCTGAGGTGATCCCTGCGCCGCTGAAGGCTGTTGCTGCCCGGGCAGCTGCACTGAAGGAACATGAGTTTGTAGCTGACCATGATTTCCAGCCCCAGTTACTGAAGGCTGCCCCTGAGAGACTGGCTTGCTGTTGAGCATTTCTGCTAAGATGCGCTTGTGTTGGTCTTGCACTTTCTGTGGTTCAGGCTGTTCAATTAGCGGTTGTGTTAAATCAACTTGTCCAGTTAAAGCCAATTCTTGTAATTTTGATGCTCTAGTCTGATGTAAGACTGAGCGCATGTGAATGTCCAGTGTTGATCCTTGACTGTAAGCCACCTTACAAATATTACATTTATATGGTTTTTTGTCAGAATCTCCACTGCCTGAATTTGCCATCATATTGTTTTGTTGAGTTTGTTGCTGCTGCTGTTGCTGCTGTTGATGTTGTTGTTCTTGAATACTTCTCTTGAGCTTGTGCAGATGAGAAACTGAGTTATAATGAACGAGTAAAATATTTTTTTGCGTGAAAGATTCTTTGCAAACATCACATTTGTATGGCCGATTTGGATCCAAATATTTCTCCATCGGGTAACTCAGTTTTTCTCCTTTTCTGTGCAGGAGTGTTTTGTTATGACTTGTAAGGTAGCTCTGTCTGGTAAAAGCTACTTTGCAACGATGACATTTGTATTTTCGAGACGGGTCACTGTAGCTGTCTTCAGCAATGGCTTGACTGTTGAGATAATCTTCAAAAAACTGTTGTTCCTTGTACATTCCATCTGCCAAAAAACCTTCGCCGCTTTCGTTGATATCCCCTTCAGCCATTGTGCTCAATCCCGAATCTTCCATCTGGTTACTTTCTGTCTCAATGGCATCTTCATCCAATTCCATGGCGTCATCCGATTTGTTATTTTCCTTTTTCAGTAAATCTGCAACATTAGAACCATCCACTGCAGATCCACTAAGACCAGCCAATAACAACGGGTTGTTCATCAAACTACTTCGATACTGTTCTAATTCCGCTTCGCTTAAGTCTGTGTGGTATGACTCGACATGTTTCTGGAGTGCATTGATGGATCGGAAACTCCTTCCACAAAGAACGCATTTTGTTGCAGCTCGAATGACGTGATACTGCGAATGCAACTGCAGTTTTTCCATCGTTTTGAACGCCAAACTGCATTGATTACAACGGTATTTATACACATGTCGTTCAGACACGGCCAATTGTTGTTTTTTGGCATGAATCTCTCGGAAATGAACTTGCAGAGATTGAGCAGTTTTGAAATACTGGTTGCATCCTTTCTTCCAACATAAGTATCCCGGTCCTCGAGGTGTTTGTTTCAATTCCAAGTGGCCCATTTCGTTCTGATGTAAACATAAGTCATCGATGTTTTTGAATGACTTCGTACACATCTGACATCTGTACTCCTCATCGGCGCCAGCATCCGACATCTTGTCTTCCTCCATCCGGTTTTCACCTTCCGACAAATCTCCCTTCGAATCGGTCGAATCTTCGCTGTTGGCTCCGACGGGACTTTGAGTGGTGAGTGGAGGTGCCATCATCAACCATTGACTTTGATCTACCAGCAGCAAGAGTCGTTGTAATCCTTCAGGCGTGACATTGTGCACTTGAGTCAGGTGTTTCTCCAACTTGCTCTTCTCTTTGAAATCTTCTTGGCAGAGTGGACACAAGATCTCTTGTGGCCTTTGAGTATGTTGCGACAAAATGTGCGCCTGAATTCTCATCTCGCTGCTGTTGCAGTAATTACAGTAGGGGCACATGTGCATTTGTTCCTGGTTCTGTTCTGGTACAGGTGTGGCTTTTCCAGCTTCTAACAATGCCTGTTTCAACATAGACGACGTCATGTTCATTTGTTCGTTAGATTCGTGATCATCATCCACTTGATCGTCCGTTGTTTCCATCATGTCTTCTTCCTTCGGTTCTAGCATAATTGAAAAAAGAAGGAAAAAAAGGAAGATCGTAATTAAAACCATGCGTTATTCAATTCATTAAAAATTTAAAAAATAATTCAGCAAAAACTAATAACAAATTCAAATTATCTTTTTTATAGCATTAGAAAATTTTCAGACTTACAAATGTGTTGTTTATATTCAATACAACGCAGGAAGTCGGGATCTACTCATTTTGTATTAGAGCCAATTGATAATTGATTTGTTTGTCGTGTAAACGCACTTTCTAATGGGTTAATGGATTTATTTTAGAATATAAACTGCACATTTTCTAATGCAATGCAAAAATAAAACTTGAGTAAATTCTTTTTTCTGCTTTAATTTGAAAACAAATTGTTATTCCTATTGAAGGCAAATTTGTGAAATGTTTTTGTAAACCGGATTCTTAAAAGAACTAGCTGAAAAATTCAACCTCAAACAATTGCTACAATTTAGATTTAAAAAAAAAACCAAAAAAAAACAACATTCTTTTCAATTTAAATTTAAATTAACATCTTCACTTAAAAATCTATATTTTAAAATTTTCGAAATATTCTAACCTGAACAAGTTCACTCGAAAACAGAACAAATATTCGTGGTTCTCGCACGTTTTTATCACTAAAAAACCAATACCCTCTAAAAATTAACCTACCTATCAAAAAAAATTTGCTATCTTATACCGTATACGCACGAAATTTATTTCATTATATTATTTCCGACTCTCTTATTAATACATCAAATACATCAAGAAAAAATTCTATAAGTTTTGGAAAGATTTTATATATTAAAATTTTATTATCAATTAATTAGCGTATTTCGTGTGTGAAAACTGATTTAGAAATTTATAAAACACTAAAATTTGTGAAACTTTTTTGTATTAAAAATTATCAAACATAAAAAAAATCATGCTCAGACAATTCCATCCAAGCTACCAGTTGAACCCGTTTATGGCAATTTGCGTTACACACTGAACTGGGGGGTTTTTCTGAAGTTTAGTGCTTTATAAAATAGACCCAACATATAAACAAGCTTATTCCGTATCTCGTTTCTAAATCCCTTAGCGTCTTAAATAACATTTGCAAATGGCTATAAACGAATACAAATTGTGACTTAGCTAAAATAATCTATTTAGAAACCGCTTTAGAAATTTATATAGAACAAAATAAAAAATGTTATAAGTTTACAATTGTGTTGAATACCGTACATAGTCTATACATATGGTTTTCAATATCGATGAAAAACTTAACTCTCCCAAAAAAAAAAATAAAAAAAAAAAAAAAAAAATTATTACCATTAAATAAAAATATCATTTGACTACGAATTGATACCTATAGGTCATTTACTTAATATCCAGGATGTTGGTTGAGTAAAACTCGTTTAGTTGAGAAAATTTCTTTACATCAATGAGTAAAAGTACACCTTTCAAATGACTCAATTTTCACGGTTTCTTTAGGGATTTAGTATTGTTTAATATAAACAAAAAGAGTCCAATTTCAATTAAATACATTTGTATATTGCCAATGTCATAGGATGTACTTTTCTTACGGTATTTATTGCAATTTTGTTTTCTTTTGTAATTCCAAATTTTATTCATTTTTTTAATTTTAAGTTTTAAATTAAATTTTCTTTTTCTTGTTTTTTTTTGGTTTTATTTTTTTTTGCTTTTCTGTGTACTTATTACACCACATATTAGAAGTGTTACAGTTTAATTTGACAATTAAAAAAATTGAAATTTTCAAAATAAGATTTTGTGCATCGATCAAACTGGAGCTGTGCAAGGAAATGAACCGATTCATTTATGTCGATCGATGTCAAAATAAAATGCTGAAAAGAGACTATCATTTGTTGCAGGTTTTTACTCACGTCAAAAAAATTTAATCCCAAGCTAAGTGACGTTTCATTACAAATTAAAACTCATTTGTTCCATCGTACTTAATAAAGAAAAACATATGAAAAAACCTCAATAACAGAGGTTTTTGTGTTGACATTTAAAAATGCTGGCAATAAATTTGAAATTATGAAACGGGAAATAAACGTTGGAAAACTTACCGACGTCAACGTCGAACTGAATGCCATCGGCTTCGTTGTACTCTCGCACAGTATACAAATCATTGAGGTCGTCTTCAACGTCTTTTCCTTGGGTCTTGCGTTGCATTTGGCGCAAACTTTCGTTGCGAAGATGCTTCATGGTCCTGACATGCTGAATCAAGTTCACTTTTGTCCGTGTACTAAAGTTACAAATGGAACAATGATAATACTTGTTGTCGGTGATGAGATTGATCTCTGCAAACTGAAGATGACGGAAGAGCCGACCACCGGCTTCGTGTCGGGGAGTGGCCACGTGTAGCTGCAGCTTGTGCGTGCTGTTGGTGTAATAGTCGCATGCAGAGCATTTCACTTGCACGGGATTACTAACGTTGAGGTATTTGAGTCGCCACTCGTTCCTCAGACCTCCTTCTTTGATGTGGTTGACGTGCTGAAGTCTTTGCAGGTGTTTATCCGTCTTGCAATGCAATTGGAAGTTGGCCTTGAGATTGGTTTTGTAGCTGCACAACTTGCAGATGTAGTTGCCACTCACCATCATGAGGATTTCGTGTTCTCTTTGCTTGGTTCTGTCTTGTTGCAGGTGTTGGTTGAGTGATTCCACGTTG
Source organism: Strigamia transsilvanica (assembly GCA_034701245.1). NCBI lineage: Eukaryota > Metazoa > Arthropoda > Chilopoda > Geophilomorpha > Linotaeniidae > Strigamia > Strigamia transsilvanica. Next base: position 29,152 of record JAQIXU010000068.1, on the reverse strand, counting down.
TCCGACTGGTACGCGTTACAAACACAGCAAGCAAAAAGTTTACTCGGGTCGGCGTTCTGTCCGTCCACAGGAGGTTCCATTTCGATCGGAGGTTGTTCAGAAGGAAGACCAAGGTCCAGTTGGGGTGGTTCCAAAGGCATCTGACCCAGCTGGTTGCCGGTCATCATCTGGATGAGTAGAGCTTGGCTATAGGCCATGTCGGCCAAAGCAGCTTCAGTGTGCGGGGGAGGTTTCTCACCTGGCAACGTGAGACCAGGGTGAAAGTGCAAGAGCGACTGGTCGAGTGCTTGAGCTTGGAGTGCGCTCAGCTGCTGCATGTGTTTTACGTTCTGCTGCAGCACCATCATGTTGTGCGTGTGCTTCTCACTCGTCATGTGAATGCGCAAGTTGCGCGCCACGTTGGTCTCGTAGTTGCACACGTCGCATCTCCACGTCGGTTTCGGTTTTGGTTTCTGACTCGACGGGCTGCTGGTCCCCATGGGTTGGGGTGGGTTGCTGTTGTCAGGCGCTACTCCTCCATTCTGCAACTCTTGCATGTTGTTAAGATGCTTGTCCGATTGCATGTGGATGCTCAGGTTCCCCTTGGTGGTCGTCGAGTAATTGCAGACGTCGCAGCGATATGGCTTGTAGCCACAAGTGTAGGTCTCTCCTCGGGCCAGCCTCGGATGCGGCTGATTGGTAATGCAGTAAATGCACGTAGTTTCGTTCTCCGGGTGTTTCTCCTTCATGTGAATCTCGAGCGTCTCCTGGTATTTGTAGTGCCAGTTACACTTGGGACATTTGAGTGTTTTGCAAGAGTTCCTAGAATGCATCATGGTCATGTGGCCGCCCAACGAGCGAGACGAGCCTAAAACTGTGTCGCACTTTGGACATTCCACACCGTTAGTTTTACCGTTGGGATGTTCGGAACACAATCCCAGAACGGAAATAGGAACAGCAGAAGATGAAGAAGGGGAATGTGACGATGGAGGGAACAATTGAGCCGACCCCGGACTCACACTAGCAGCTACGGGAGACACGCTGCGGCTACACCTGTCTATCGTGTCCGGCCTGTCCAAAGGGTTGACAGGGCTTTTTCTAAAGTCTGAACTACTACAGCCAGTGTGCTGAGGTACGAGTAGCGAAACTGAACTCTTTTCAGGAACATGATCTGCATCGGTGCGGACGCATTCTGATAGCACTTTGTTATTCGCGTCCGTCAACTCACACTTGCTTTTCCCCTCGAATGGATTCAACGAGAGAGTCCAGCGTGTGCCCGAATCTTGAGCCACGATACTCGGAATGGACGTCTCGTGGCAGTCGGTCGTCGCCAGCCAGTGAGGGGCGCCGCCCCGAGTAGAGGTCACCACCGTCCCGCTCATGCTCGAAGTGATGACGGGGTCGGTGGTTACTAAGGAACTAGCACAAGAGCTATGTACAGATTGTCCTGTGCACTGTCCTTTCGAGGACATGGACACAGGTTCTAGGAACGACACCAAGGGCTCTTTATCTTTCCCCACTCCCTGAAGAATGGCAGATGTGTTCTTCTGAGCTAAAATATCTTTCTCTTCATTGTTCAAACTCATGCCGTGTTCGCTGAGAGCGTGAGACACGAACGATTTAGCATAGCCGAACGACAACTTGCAGATGAAACACATCAGGATTGGCTTGACGGGGACAGAGGAATAATCCGCCATGTTGGCACTGGCTTTTCTCTCTCTATCTCTATCTCTCTCCTTCTCCTTCTTAGAATGTTGCCCGTTTTTCTCTTTGTAACTATACTCATCTTCCTCTGTCATCCTATCACTGGGTTTATCACGCACATTGTAGACCCTGTAACTGTGCATAATGGGGGCTTCAGGAACTTTTTTCTTATCCTGCATTATTGATGCAAATGCTTGTCCATAAATGGCGGCATTATATAGTGCAGGGTTTCGTGAAACATGAAAGGCATTAACAATTTGAGGAAAAGACCGATATTCGGTGGGCATTCCTCGAGCGTCCACTATGCAACCCTCCTGTCGAGGGATGTCTATACTCGTCTCTTCATCGCTCACATCCGACTCGTCGGCCTCGATGATGTAGGCCGATCCGTCCGGATTGTACACTATTTTGCCTTCAAAGTTCTCCACATCACTCAACGTACTTTCCACCGAGTCCTCCTCATCAAGAAAATTATTGGGCGTCAGATGAGCGGCTGAGTCTACTCGCATAGTGCACTCATGGGCCAGCATCGCGTCCCTACTCGAAAATTCCACCAAACACAAAAAACACTTGACAGACTCGGCACCAGGACTCGTCGTCCTCACACGCTCGATGCTGTTGATGGAGTCGGTGGCGTTGTCCTCGTCCTCCGGCGTCATTCCGTTGCCGTTGGCCCCTCTGCCGTCTCCTATCACTGCTGCTGCTCTCTGTCCAGTATCTATAGGAACATTAAAGCGAGGCTGGGTCGACCCATCCGCCGCTGATGCTGCGTCAGCAGTCGCGGGGGCAAGGGAGCTTCTTCCCACGCGCTCTACTGAATCACAGGGAACAGGATCTTGGAGGAAACCTTTGCCTGTGTCGCCAGCTGTTTGGTCCGTTTCCATGGCGACAGCTGCTGCTTCCGTTTCCATGATAGTTCCACATTTAGCATCACATTAGAATGAAGTCGCAGCACTAATTCTTCTGAAATAAACAAAAAAATACGAAAATTTCATCAGTACAGCGTAAAAAGATAAACTCGTCAAGTTCAAAGCAAAGAAAACACTAGTTTTTGCAGCTTGCAGGCATCAAAGTGTGTCGATGCGTGACTACCAATAAACGTTAAAACTAACTGCAATCATCTAAAGTTATACAGCAAAAGTGCAACCTTGAATGAATAACGTTAATAAAACACACGACTGATAGACGACGACAACAATTTATCACCCAAGCTCCCCAAAGTGTACGGCGGATTAATGATCTATAAACACGACTGTCTGTGAAGGATCGTGAAAACCCATCGATCCCAAACTCACTGAAAGTGCTCACCAAACAAAAATGTTTAATAAAAAAAACGAAAAAAACGAAAAAAAAAAATAAAAAAAAAATAAAGAAAAAGAAATATCTTTTTATAATCATTAATAAATGTTCAAATATCATGCGTAACGCGCCGACTATTCATACCTATTACAGAACTTTTTGCTGTGTTTTCCCCGACCACCCCATCCCGCCGTCCTTTTTTTTATTTTTCTTCTCTCACGTTGGAATCCGAGCAAGAAAGTACTCGTCGCAGGAAAACATCACTAAGATAATCCCATTAGGTCCCTCTGCTAAGCGAATTAATGACAAGGACGCGCCTCTACCTCACCACTTCACTGCATTTTTATTTTTTTTTTATAAAAAAAAAAAAGACGAAACTCAATTGCAATTGCGATGTCATTCCAAACTGACCCCTTTCTCTCAAATCAAACTACATATATATATATTTCATCTTATTCTGTATCCCCTTTAAAAGATCGAGCCTAGAGATCATCAGTAGCTAAAGCGAGAGGCGACGCCGTTGCACTTAAATGTTGAAGCGAAAAAATGCAAATGGGAAAAAATTAATCCGGAGCATTGCGAGTGCCTACGAGGCAACATGAAAATTCATGACCATTCCAGACAAGGGGAGAGCAAACGAGAGAGAAGAGAAAAAATTCAATGGCTTGCACCTCGACAAGCGCCTTGTTCTCATGCCTTGTTGTTAGTGCGGTAATTAGGGCAGCAGACTCATCAAAGACGAAACCACGAGGACACAAAAGCACCTCTCTATAACGACTGTGTGGGCCGCACCTACACAAGGTCAAACAGGTGACCCTTTGTTTCAAGCAGAAGACACTCCAGATGAGACAGCCAGATAACATTCCCCAATACACCCCCTCCCAAACTAACGAATTCCACGAACTACACGCGGCCGCGAACTAATCACGCCGCACCCAACTCACGCGCAAACCACGAGGAATCGAAAACACCAACCCCTCATTTACTCACCGTTTGCATGCCGATCCATGACGAACTAAAGATCGCTCGCTCTACACCTGTCCACGCTGCCCAGCGCGAGCAATGGCCAAGGTCACTCGTCCACTGCCAACAGGTCGAAGACATGACATTGGCACACAAACACAAGCACAAACACTACACTAAACTCCACCGTTCGAGTCCCGGCCGAGCAGAACGAGTACACACAACTTTGTTGGCGGCCTGTCCCTGAGTCAATCAGTAAATCACCTGGGTGGAAGGTGAGCCTTTGTTCCTGGAAGAGCCCAAGTCAAACTGGCTCGGGAGGGGAGAGAAGGAACATTCACGACTTCCCTGTCAATAGAAGCCCAGTCCATCCATAATTGTCCGTCATTCCTATTAAGACCGGCTACTAAAGACACATCTTTTACATGTCAAAGGGCCTAGACCTGCCCGAAAACTCCCTCTACATCCAATTTCCCACCCTACTTAAACCAGCTGCACGATTTTTCTCAACTCTTCCCAACTCTTTGCACTCAAGTGCCATCTCAATCGATCTTAGAAATAAAAGGGAAAAAATGTATACAAAAAACAGGAATGGGTCAATAGAGTCAACAAAAAATCTATGTATTATAAATGATAAAAAACGGAGGGTTATTTATGGCGCCAAGTCAATTGCAGAGAATGCGAAAGGGAGGGATGAACACCGCCAAGGTGATGGCGACGGCGGCAAACGGCGGGCGACGGTGAGTGTAAGGATGGAGTTTTGCGTTGGCATTTACCCCAACCCCGATACAACTACAATCATGGTGTGGCCAAATCACAAGCCCGCACCATGATGATCGAGATATGTAATTACACGGTACAGAGTGGCCTTGGTTGAGAGCAATCATGACTGCTACTGGCTTAATTATGTGTTTGAAAAGAGGAAGAGAAAAGAAAATGAACTAATGAAGCAAAGAGCGTCGACTCCAACAAAAAGATGAATTTTTATAGCCAAAGAAACCTCCAAATGTACTCCGCCAAGCGAAGCGCTAAAAAAAAAAATTAGCGAATTTAAAAACTGACCATTGGAAGAATACAAAAAAAATGCGAGGTGAAGTGAACAAATGGACTCGGGTAAACACAATAAGCACAAGATTTTTCTATATTGACTTAAACTGGATGAGACGAGTCCATTTTTTTAATGGCATCATGGAAATGGTTAAGCAAAGCATCAAATAATGAGAGTGCAGCAAAGCTCGCTCTCTCTATCAAATTAAAATGCAACTGAAAAAGAGTTGGAAGGACTTGCCGTCTCCCCGGCAGCTGTTACTCTGAAAGCTTGCAATTATCAGAAACATACAAGAGCGCCATTGGAGTCTAGTCCCTTTGGTGAGTCGGCTTTTTAATACAATGCGAAAGCGCTTCTATCAATTTTTACATGTACACTAATTGCCTTCATCTTGGTGGGTGTCTCTTGCGCGATGGAATTTTCACCAAAGTGATTCTCCTTGATTAGCTCATTTTCTCTACATCATTGCAGGTTACGTTTTAATTGCACTGCCACGGGGAGACAAAGAGAAAATGAAAAATTTAAAGAGAAAAACGTATCATCGTTTGTTTTTAATTCCTTAATCGAAGACAACTCGATTCGAGGGGTCAGTGCGTGCGAGACGGACTCGGAAATAGAAAAGAAACAGCAGGAGCTCAACTTAAAACTGCACACGAAAGGTAAAGGGTTCCAATGTGCCACAAGAAGGAAGTTAACCCTCCAATCACAGACATCCATACCCAATGGTTACGACTTGTTGTCCTCGATGACCACGTGTTCAGGCTTCCCCCTCCGATCGATTGCCGCGTGGTCAGGTGGATACACATCACTTCCCTTTTTTTTCCCCTATTTTTTTTTTGTTTCCGCTTTCACTTTAATTTTTTTTCTTCTTTCTTTCGTGATACGAGTCCGAAGTGTGACTGAAATAATTAGCATTCCAATTTTATGCGCGCCTCATAAAACGCGAACAGAGGGCGTTTTACTGCTGCTAGCCTTCCATTCAAGGAGTCACAAATGTATTCCCACAAAGAAAAATGCCCAGTGCATTTAAAAGAAAAAAAAGTGGGGGTGGGGTGGGGGAAGAAAAAAAAAACTGCAACACCTCAAGATAAAATTTAAAAAAAAAAAAATTTCCCAGGCCTGTGCTGATTAAAAAAATTTCTCATAGACAGGAATCTTAGTTAATTTCTCCCCAGCACCCACCTGGCGGTGCTATTAAAAAAAAGTACGGAGGAAAGCAGAAAGAGGTCTGGTGCTATCACATTGAAACGCGAGGCTGCTTGTGCATAAAACCGGGTCTATTTATGGGAGGAGCACGAGATAATGGATGCTGCACACCAACAGAGATGGAGCCAATTCATCGAGACAAAGTCAAGATGAGAACTCCTTCTCTTCGCTAGTTTTTTCTCCCCATCGGCCATCCACAATGTTAATGATGTTTGAAAGCTTTGCCTGTGTAGAATTGAAATTGCAAGGCCTAACCTTGTTTACAGCGAGATGTTATCAACGCCAGTTATTATAGGAAATCAATGGATTTTGATCTTAATGTCACCCAGCACGTTCTTTGAAGTAATCATTATGTTTTTTTTATTTTTATTAGTAAAGAAGGATAATCAATGACACTCTAAACAACCCGTTTCCTTACTCAACTCACTGACAAAGCGAGGTTAACCAATGGCCCCGAGTTGGTGATTAAGACTATGCAGATCGGGTTGTAGTGCGATGCATTTATCGCAATGTTGAGAAACTCGAGTCAAGTTGAAAAGGTGTAATTTGCATTTGGAGGCGTTTCCCAAATAGCCGCCAGCCAGGCGTGTAATTCCACTTTGATTTCAGTGCAAGCACCTGCCAGGTGAGGTGAGGCAAGTAAAGTTTGATCACGAGGCCATTTGAGACGAGATAGCCGAACAATTATCCCATTGGTTCGTCGAGGGGGTGGAAAGCACAAATATGGTATACGCGAATACTCGGCTCGATAATTAGAAACAGCGATAATTATCACGGATAACCTTGAAAACACCTCAGACGGGGCATAATGAGGGAAAAGGCGCCGTGTGAACAACGTTCGAGACAAATAAATGCAATATTGCATCAATACAAAAACTTGACCTTTGTCGAGTCCAAAATTCAATTTGCAAACAAATGACCTTCAACCTTTTTCAAATTTATAGTCATTCACCTTTCAGTAAAATTTTTTTTTCGACCAATTGTTTGGCTTAGAAAAAAATGTTAACAACTCGAATTTAAAAATGAAAACCCGCCCAAGATGGCGTCAAATGTGTTTGCATTCCGTCTTGCAAAAACTATACACAAATTCATGCGCTAAATACTACGTACAAAATGTTAATGAAAGGGTTGAAAGCGAGTGGTTCGTGTGATGACGGTTGCCTAAGCTCGGCGAGGAATGAGTTTGCATCTCTTGTTAATTTCGACGGTGACGACAAGAATTTCAAGCGCACACCTCACTTCGAATTACAGCAATTTCTCATCGCTTGCCCAAACACCTCCATCACCGCATCGCAAAAAAAAGAAGAGACAAAAGAAGAACGGAAAAAAATCATCAAACAAATTTCTCACGGCTCCAACCTTCTTTGATCAAAATAGAAAATTCTAGCCAGAACCCACGATCACCGTAAAACTTGATTTCGCAATCAAAACAAAAATTTAATCTAAATTGAGATTAATTTGCCCAACTTTTCCCCCTTTCCTTTGCAAACAAGAGTCATTGAAAACGAGAATTTTCAGTGAGTGATCACTATTGTAAAGCACGTTTCAAGTAAAAGAGCTAGCGGCTGAGAAGCGGACTTCTAATGAACCCCCTTTTGGCCGTCAGAGGTGGTTTGAGGTCACGCTCACCACCAATAAAGACCCCTCGCCCTCCTTGTGTGTGAACGCGGTCCCTACCAATGGTTGGTTGGCGGGGTCCACAGGTGGCTGCATTCCTCCCATTCTCTAGTGTCCATCAGGGGTGGCACAATGGTCCAAATTTATGCCGCTGACACTTGGGCCCCTTCAAGAGGGGAGCGCTCAACACATTCTTTAAACTGACCAAACGAGAATTCCTTTTTCTTTTTAAAAAAAGAAAATAAAAAAAGAAATAAATAAAAAGAAGAAAGCTTCTCACGAATTAATTAGTGTTTGCCAAAAGGAATGTGTCTAGGGCAAGAATAACTCACAAGTCCTCGAGGGACGCGACCCACAAGCGACCCCTCGCGACTCTCGCACACGAGCAAGTACGACCATTACTTACAACAAGTTAGGGGACATTTACCTGAGCTAAAAGTACGACGTTAACGGACGCTGGCCACTACCATTACTGGGTCCCGCTGGTCCTCCACTGTTCAAGTGCCACCATCTCTCTCCCAGCTTGTTTACATCGTACGTGGCTTGGTCAGTCGAGATAATTCTCCTCTGATAATGTACCCCACTACTCCCTCCTCACACAGCCCCACTGCCCCTCTCTCTTTGGTCATCTCCCCTCCATCTTCGGGTTCCTTGGACAAACAAATGTTTAGAGGGTGGAGCCAAAACCCAAATAATGAATTGACGCTAAAGAGAAAATAAAGAAAAATGAAAAAGGAGCCTCCATTTCGTGCATCAAATTCATATGCCCAACATTCATCATCGACCGTGATAAAAACAAGTCGAAAATCAATTCGTTACAGCCACAAACGATTAAAAAAAAAGAGTTCGATTAAGAACCTCATCGTCAAATCGTGACAAAGAAAATCCGACAATGTACGAAAAAAATTAAACACGATTGACTAGTACGGCTTTTCAACCACCCAGTAATAAAATACCATTTAGTCTGGTGACTACTGCGCCTGCGCACTCAACAATAACCACACTGTAATCCAATTCTTTGCCGAATCGTACGAAAAAAGGAAAAAAAAAAATAGAAGGAAAGTCAAACGGTTTTTTCCCCTTTGGTCTGCTTGCTTCTAAAACGACCCGCTCGCAAAAACAACGGGCAAACGCCGCAGCCATTTGCCCGTACGCGCCCCGTCCGGCGCAACGCGCAAAAAGCTATGCAACGGATACGCAAATCGCATTCTATCTTTTTTTAACCAGTACAAAATGTAAAAATTCCTGCTTGAGCAATAGTGCGCTTCCGTGCTAAACAGCTAAACACATATCCGGCAACCAAGTGTAACGTAACAATACACTTGTTAAAAAAAATGCGTAAACGAAATGAGTATTCAAAAAAAAAATCCTAACCGCTTACCTGCTCCAAGAGCAAAAAAGAAAAATTCCAGCCAAATACTAAGACGATAATTATTCGAATAAGCAATTAACAGTGTGAAAATACACAGCGCCCCCAATGTCCGAACGGAAACTTGAAAGTAGCGGCGAGTAGCTGGTCGAGCACTTACCTGAACACGGCGGCATTTCGATGCGAATAGCGGAGAAGACTCATTCCGTTTGGACGTAATTTTTTTTTAAATCCAATTCCAAATCCGAATTGCGGCTTAAATAGAAATACTGACGACGCACCGAACAATGCAGTAAAAGGAACAGCAGCAGACGGGCCAACTAACGAGATGGCGATAAGGCTGGGACCCGCGTAGGCCGTGGCCTGGGTCGGCGTTGACGGTGGAGGGGCCTGAGCGGCCGCGTGCTCTCCTGCATGGCGGCGCTCACTATGTTTACGCTCCGTGTGCACAGCTTAAGATGCTAATGACGACAGCGACAGCTTCTGCGCTTATCATTCCGCCGCCTCCCTCACTGAGTAGCAGGGCTGCAAATGACTGGACAGCCCCTGCTGCATCTCGCATCCCTCGGATTACGGCCCCCGTGCAATGGCTTTTTATTAAGCCTAATGGCAGGCAGTGTTTTTTTTTCTTCTTCTTCTTTTCAGGGGGCAATCACAGTGCCGATGATTTTCGTGTCCATCTTGCTCTGCATTTCATTCTCTCACATGCAGGGCCCACTCACCAATCGCAGCCGAGGTAACAAAATCAATATTTTTAAGCAGCCAATCTTGAGATTTCTTTACAAATGGTGAAACCTGTTGTGAAACGACTCATATTAATATGAAATTGGCTGATAATACTCCGCATTCCAAGTAGAGAGGTGAGATGTGTTGTCAGCACCCTCACGCACATCACGGCTAAACACAACTGTTAAAACCCATTTTTTAGCCTTCATTTTGCCCAACATTTAGAAAAATGTCAGCCACTTTAAAATTTAATTTTTAATTGAACCTCAACGTATAATTTATAAACTATCTAAAAAAAGCCATTAAAAAAACACACATCCGGAATTGTAATTAAGATGACGTCAATGATGAACTTATCCTCAATTATACTCATGCACCCATTAGTGGAGCATTAAAATTAGAATTAAAATTAAAGTATGTATTTTTTTTTAAAAATAACCCTTCATTTTAATTCAATTACAAATACCAATTAAGAAATGCAATTAATTTTCATTAAGCTTGCTGTTTCTAAACCCAAACATGGGATTCATATGTGGACTGTGACTAAATTAGCAACTGACTTCACACCCACAAAAATAGAAAAACCAAAAAAAAAGATCCTAAATGAGATTTTTCATCACTTTATGGACGCGAAATGAGAAGAAGGAAGGATGGGTGAACTAAGTAAAATATAAAACTACCCCCACAAGCAAAAACATTGACTAGACCAGCGAAAAGGGATAAAAAAAAAAACAAGTTGCCTCAACACATGCAACGGGGGAGCCACTGTCTAGTAAAACACCCACACTGTAGTGGTAAATCCTCTTTTGGGGCCTTTGCCTCCGGTTTCTCGAGAGGTCTGGGGAACCGCCAATGTTTTATCTAGACCCTATTTTAAGAACTTGTCACCTGGTTCGAAGGAGCGCAAGCAGCTCATCGCAAAACCATTTGCGCCATGAAGAAATGAGGGATAAAAATAGAAAATCGAGTTGCAACGCGCTAATTATCCAAAATATCCTCTGGGAATGAACACAGTGCCACAATCCATACGCGACTTCTTTCGGTTTCAAATAATGACATACAATTCCATTCTGCACCCGGAATATTTTACAACCCCAACCATAATTGCAGTCACTGCCATTACAACGGACCTTTTTTTTAGCATCGCAAACCGAGACCACTTAAAAATACAATCAAAATTAAATCCAACAGCACATATATATTTACGTTATCGATTGCATAAAGCGTGTTTAGCACATTTTAGTTCAAATGAAACTTTTTTTACCAAACGGAAACAGCACTGTAAATAAGTCTGAAACTTACACAATGCATTTATCGAAAACAAGTGCTGCAACAACAAAAATTGAAGAGTAAGCAATTTTGAATGGCACCGCACAGGGAAAAAAGCGATCGGCATTGCAAAAAAAAACAAAAAAAAAAACGCCCAATCATGTGACTACGTTCACCTGCACACAGGTGAGCTAATTATTGAAGGTCGATCATGCAAGACTGGGAAGTTCCTCGACGCCCAGTTTTATATTATGGTGGCCGAGGAAGTACGGCAGGCTGAGTACAGCTGATGAATTTTCATGATCGCATTCACTCATTTCCCGCCAAAACAAAAGGCATCGATAATTTCGCTGTGTTACAATAAACAAGTGGGCGACTCCCTTCTCTATATCCTGACACTTCACTTTGATTTCCCGCCACCAAGTACATGTACCGAGTAGGGACTCAAGGAAACGCAGCCGAGTGAATGAAGGGCTGGGCACTAGAGGCTATAACATCATTCGATGAATGAAACTACACAGACTTAGACGTAAGAGGCTACAAATGTCGGGCAATCGGGACCCGTGCCGAGGCTAAATAACATTGCTTCCATTTGGCAATAGTGTTCTGGCGGGAAAAGGATTTTTAGCATAGGGTGAAAAAAGACAAGAAAAGTATACAGAGGCCCTAACTACCCCCCTCCCTAAGCGTCTCCCCCCTGCAGATCATTTTTTGTGAAGGGAACGTCGGGGGGAGGGAGTCGGAGAAAGGCAAACCCTACTCCCGGATGCAAAAAAGGGGCGCGTATTGGTAATTGCACCTGGAGATAAGTCATCGGATGCCACACCTGGAGAATGAGAAGTTTGTATTTGATGTTAATTCGCCGTTTGATTGCTAAGCGGAGAAAACGTCCACACCCTCAATGTCAACAATCTAATACCAATTGTATATCTATCGTTTGTACACGCCTGGATCCAAAATCCATAATTCCAATATCAATTGAAAAATACCTGCTGCTTGATTTATCATCTTGTTTCCCGACAACCTTCGGCCATTGACGGCACGCCGCCGCTGAAACCTCGAGGAAAAACAATACTAATCAGCAGTTGAAACAGGGCGAATACCCCGTGCGCTCTCGCCGCGAGCGACGACTGATTGGCGACGATCAATCGAACGCCCGCGTTTCCTTAATTAGTCGACCGAGAAAATTTGCGTCATCAAATTCGTAGAATTTTCTCGGCACGCAACAGTGTCGCTCGCAGCCACAATCAAATATCAACCCTCTCCTCCGTTCTCGAGAGACTTTCATTAAAATATAACAAAACCGAAAGAAGGAAAAAAAAAAAGGGAGGAAATAATCAAAATTGAGATTAAAACAAAATCAGTTTTTTAAATAGAATAAATATAACGCGGAATAAAACAAACCGTCTGTCATTCAAACAGCAGTTACTAGACACCTATTTACACGTCCCAAACGAATAATGACGCACGCTACAATCCCCCCACGGGACCACAGTGAGATGGACCCTAGTGAGACTCCCTCATCTCTCCAGATTACAACTAGGAAGTGCAGAACTTTTCTTTTTTTCTTTTCTTTACATAAAGTGAAGTTACAGTTTCAAATTAAAAGAAAAAACACTCACTCTGTGTTCCGTGCCTGCTTGGTACTCTAGCATTTGCTTTTTCCATATCCAATTTTTTTTAACGGCTAGAAATTGAGACCCCTCGATCGCCCTCGCCGCACGAACGCACCGGGATCCCTCACCGCCGCGTCCGCATTTACCAAAGGCGACTGACGCGAAAACGAGACGCGCGAGCAAGAAACCAACGGCCGCGTCTATACGCGGGGGAGATGGACAAATTGAAGTTCATGTGCGTCAACACCCGCTACTGATTAGCGATAAAAACAAAGTTCAAATTGGAGTCTCTTAATGAGGCCAGATTTGATTATTTATAATACCCTTCTGCGTTAATCAACTTTTATCACGCGACCATCTCCCTACCCCACCCCACATTTCCATCCAAGGCAGTTGAGTGTTGTAAACGCATTCTCTCCCCCCTCTACTGCTCAGGGTCCAAAAGAGTGTCAGTTTACTCGTGACCGGCCACCGGAAACACCCTAAAACCAGGAAAAAGCAAGCGAAAACGTACGAAGAAAAACGTTTCCCACCTGGCTGACCCCCCTAGCGGCCAGTGGGGTAGCGCTTCAATAAAAGGTGTCCTCATTGTACCCCTTGCGAACGCCCCCTTGCACTGATCGACACCTGATGAGGGAGCAAACCAGGAACAAAAGATGTTTTCCCCTCCCCCACACCTTTCTTTCCCCTCTTTGCACCGATTACGTCACTCGTCTGGGTCGTGCACAAATGAGAAACAAACAAATGTCTCAAGATGCAGCCAGCAACGAAAAGAATCGATATTTAGTGCGAGCGAAATTTAAGCGAGTTCCGTCGCCATAGATGGCAGTAGTTGCCGATCAAAATTCAAAACCGTCTCCAAGCAACATGCGTGTGGAAGAGAGCGAGAGAGCGAGAGAGAGAGAGAGAACAAATCTGAGTCTCACCTGGGTGTGGGCGGAGGCGTCCACCCGTTAGCAGACGCGGGAATAATTGGGTTTTTGGCACTTGACAAATCTGAAAGGATGATTACAACCCTGTTTGCAATTACGCTAAGAAGATCAGGCAAAGAGACAAATGTTTTAATCCTCTCCCTGTCACTAAACAGCGCTCACTTCGTTTTTCTTCTCTTTAAAAGCAAATAAAATTACCTAAAGACGACGACATGCAATGACGACTGATCTCGTCGACCTTCCCACGGCCTCCATAGCAACAACAAGGCCGATTCCAATAAAGCACACCCAACGACCTTTTCGTGTTTGTCTGTCTGCCAAACATTTTCCCTTTTTTTCTCTCGTTTTTTTTCTTTTTTTTCTTTTTTTTCCCTCTTTTACCGAGCCCCTGCTTTCGACCGCGCGTGACTGCTACCAGCGCGCCCTGTGCCACATGCGAGCGTTTGCCCGACTGAAAGGGGGGATTGGGCGTCGCGTGAGTCAGCTCAGGCGACCCCTCGTCAGCCTCATCTCTTTGCTTCTCTCTCTCTCCTGGTGGTATACGGCAGGAACTGCAGCAGCGACGCATCTCGTGCGACCGCGGCCCAGCTGCCAGAGCACATATTGTCCGAGCACACTGAGACCGATCACAGCCATCTTGGGAGAGCGAGCGGCTACTCCCACTCGTCTCACCGGCATCTAACGCAACGAGAAAACGAGAAAGCGGGCAGCGAGCGCGTCAGACGGCGAGTGTTCGTTCGCGGTCTGACGGATCGGCCGCAGACGAGCGAGCGCCGAGCGCCGGGCGGCTCGGCAACGGCGATCGCGGCGGCACAGCCGAGCACAATCGGCCGCGCACAGTGAGAAAAAAAAATATCGAGAGTAAGTAGTAGACGTAATAACAGACCTGTTGTGGAAGCCCTTCTTGGCATGTCTCGTGTATCCGATCCTAGTTTTTAGTGGCAGATGCTGTGCGAGTGAGCGAGCGGAGCGGGCGGCCGTGGCTCCTCGCCCCGCCGCTACTTGGCAGGCGTCTGGGCTGACTGGCCAATCCAGGCTATTTGCATGGTGATGGTAATTAATGCGGGAAGATTGCGTATGCAGCCACTCGTCGTCGCTGTCCTATTCTGCACTGCTGCCACCTCGGCAGCTGCAATTATTCTCTTTCTCTGTCTCACACTGGCACACAATTCACTCATCAGCCATGAGCAGACGACGACTGTGGGCGCAACAATTTTGAGCGCCGTGTCGGTGGCTCCTCGCGCTGAAATTACCAACTCCAAATTAATTACCTCGTCGGCCGCGGAGCGGAGTAGTGATGCTCAACACGAGTGACGCCACGTCGAGGCAACAACCAATCAAAGTGCACATATTCAAAAGTGTGAAATGAATTTTCCAGGCCTGGTATTACATTCGTAACCTAATTAGAGCGGCGCAGAATTAAAACATAATGATGGCACACGAGCATCAGGTGAAGGCGCCATCTGATTGGTAGGATTTGCATATGCAAATTATGCATGCTGAGTTAGAAATGGGGGCCAGCCAATGGCTGGCAATGTGTCATTACCAAAAATTTATCCGCTTCACACCCAGAAGAGCCAAATTTGCATATTGATTTACAATTAACTAAATTGTTCTTCAATTACACCACCGCCTTTACTGCGCACTCGCCTCACGCATACATAATCACATTCCACACTCGGACCTTCCTGACTGTCCATTGTCTCTTCCTTTCCCATACTCCCTCCTCCTCCTCCACCACCACCACTGTCCATCCTGATCCCAGCCTCTCGCAAACGGACATAATTGCTCAATGGACCAAAAGCGAATCTCTGAGGAACAAAGCGGGCTCCCAACTCCAGTATTCGAACATCAAATCCGACCAAACAACCTCTGACCTCTTGAGTGGCCAATACGAGTAGTAAACCTGCACCTGGCCTCAGAAAAGAGGAACGAGGGGGAGTCGCGAGTAGAGCAGAACTCTAGTATTGGCAGCCTCTCTCTCACTGCGTGCAGAACCCCTGGTGGCGACGTCAGTTTAGGGTAACTCTCACAAGCGAACCAACTCGCAATACACGCACACCATAACAGCTTCTCTTGCTCAAAAGTAAGTAACATCATACTCACTCTTATTTTTCAGTCACATGTTTTTTTTTTATACATCACTCTCTCGGCTCCGTATTTTTCCTCGTCCGTACACAACGCCGGTTGCAGATGAAGCAAACAAAGGAACAAAGTGAAGCAGGCGGCACCAGTTCAGACCGTGATTACGAGCGTTAATTGCGGATCCTATCTGATCTCATTCAATTAAGATGCAAATCAGTGGACAAAGCAACAGGGAGGAAAGTGTGGAGGGGTGGCGCATTAACACGGGGCAACCCACTGATGGATGGAAATTTCCTCTTAGCATAACAATCTGCTAAACCTCATTACAACAAACTTATCAAAGGCTTTCATCAAAGATGTGCACACCTCTCGGTAAAGCTCGGCGCTTACAAGACATTTTGTCAGTGCCGGTTATTAAAATTGCACAACCTACCGTTCGTTCAAAGGGCACTGCGATGCACAATGTGATCAACGACTGCACAAGCAGTAGCGCATGCTCTCATTTCAATGAAGTGGCTCCATCTTTGAACGGGCGATGCCAAGTCATGCTTTCGAGTGACTGGTTGACAAATTGCCGCTTTAAAGAAAAAACACCTTTGATAAAATAATTCCCCGAGTAAATATTCGTCCCCCCATCCCCACCCTCATTCGTTTGCGCTTGTTCGCATGACTCGCAACGTTCATTTTACCCCTTTGCCTACACAAAGGGGTCCCGCACTCATTGGAGGGTCATACGCGCATCCTGTCCACTGACCCATTCAATACGTCCACAGGACAAAGCAGGACAGGACACATCACGTTCCCCTTCATTGTCAGCTCCAATTAGTATGCAGATCTCGGCTTCAAAGGGGTGATTTGCATTACACTGCCCCTACCGCCAGCCTCATTTGTAGTCGCTCTTATTGGAAATAATTAAAAATCCTGCAGGGTCACTGCATGCGACGTGTTGAACGCAGAACTTGCTTTCAAAGCAAAGCACACAACAACATTAAAAAAAATACAACAAGCTTACATTCGGCTCCCATGGAGATTTTTTTTTGAAAAGTTCCTACTAAAATTTAAAATAATTAGAAATGCGATACAATCAACATCTCATCTGACCCCACGTTACTGGAGAGCTGTATGACGTCAGTAAGTGATTCGGGCATTGTATAATAACGTCAACAGAATCAAATGGACGTTGCAACGCGATGCGCCCAGCAGCCTCTCCATGTTTCTTCAATCCAAGAGGATGAACAAATGTTCATCATTCTATCGATCACTTTCACTTTTTTCCTTCTGTTTTTGTCCACTTCTGCTACTCATTGCGATCGATTAATAACCCACACCGAGCAAAATGACGTCACGCAAAAAATATCGAATAAAAACATTGCTTACATTTTCGTTTAAAATCAAAACAATTTTGCATTTTAAAATGTAAATTTTTTTTAAGTTATACATTTTTAATTTTAATTCTTTTTTCTTTTTTTTTGCAGATTGATTGAACCATTAAAATCTGGATACATAATTGAAATGAAGAAGTTTTCGAAATAAAGCACGCAGTTTTAAACGAAGAAAGCGTTTTGTTTTGTTTATTTTCTTAATTTTATATTTTTCGTTTATTGTTTCTTCGTGACTGCTTTTTTACGGCACTTGCGTTTTCTCATGCAGCACAAAATTTCTGCCCCAACTTATGACTTATTTTCAACTTATGTAAATAACATGTGGAGAGTGCACTTGTTTTTATTTTATCCTAGACCACAATGCTTTTAAAATATGAAAACCCACCCACCATACTCGAGAAACTTTTCCAGCAATTGGTCTAAAAGGATTATTGCAGTGCGTAGCTCTTATTAAAAGAATACGCGCGCACACACAGCACTCTCTGCTAATGGACGACTTTCCTTTAATTATTGCAATAAATTGTTGGCGTCTGTTATTCCCCTCTTGACCACTGCTGCCCGAACCGTGAGTCTAATATGTTTTCCATATTTCTTTCCTTTTGTGACTTGCATCTGCACAATCCACAAACAAAACCAATTACATCTCATTTGCCCTCGCCAATTCCCCTTTTTATTCCCATTTCTTTTAAACCTTGCTTATATTTTTCAGCGGAATTCCACGAATGTTTTTAATTTCATATGTAACTTTTATTTTATTTCGGTTTTTTGCTAACATACATTTTTAATCTTATTTCGAACTCATTTATAACGTGAGCTAATGCTACGACAAAATTAAACGTTCGAACAAAAAAAAACTAGAAAAACCTAATGTATTCTTTTAAATTACAAATTATAAACGATACTTAAGAAGAAGAAAAAATCCACCAAAAAAAAATAAATAAATAGTACTAATAATAATAATAAAAAAATAAAACGTAAAAAGGAAATGGAAAGTGTTAGGAGTGATGTTATTTTTACACTTTTAAAGTAGGAGTTCATTTTTGATGAGTGGAGCGAATTTGGTTTTGTCTCATTACTCGTTTGACATTGAGCTGCTTTCTTCTTCCATTTGCTTACACGTACCTGTCTGTACGAATCAGACTCTCTTTTACCGATAACAGCAACGCCGCATTTTCTTTCGCTCGAGACATTATGCTAATTGTCTCGTGACATGCACAGTGATTCCGTGGCGAGGTGCAAACTGAGATGAAATATGATAATCAAACAAACAAAGTTCTTTTTGTAATGGTGTCACTCTCAATCAGTGCCTTCCTCACCTGCCTCGTTTTGGAATAGGATTAGAGCAAAAAAAGACCAAAAGGAAAACGAAACCGTATCGACACACGACGATCGTACAAGATCAAGAAAACACCCCCCAAACAGAAGAAGGAAAAAAAATCTACCGCTTTGCCCTGTCATTGAACAACCTGGTTGACGACACACCTGTGCCAAACATACCAGGTGTACACATTACGTGTGTTAGCATTCCCCGACTTTATATTACCGGTACCTATTTTAATTCAACTTGCATACGCGTGCATTATCATTTTTCTTTCCTTTATCATTTTCAAATTAATAAATAATAATAAAAAAATTTACATTCAACTGCCATCTCGGCCCATTTCTATACTTAAACTCGTTACCTTATGCAATAGCTCGGTAATTTTCGAATAAATTCTCGGACTCGAAATGCAAATACAAATCAGTTTCAGAGTAAACTTTCTTGCCAGGTGAAACACCTACAGAGACGAGCACTTCAATCTCTAGGCCAAATGTTTGATAAGCAAACAAATTTGCATATGAAACCACCTTATTTTTCTCCGGCCTACACTCAATGCACTGTTCTCCACACCTTTACAACCAAATATAACGGTGAAAGACACGTGACTCACACCACAATATCCCTCGCCCACTCATCCATCACCCTTCTGCTTTTCTCTACTACTCTTCAAATAATCCAGTAGACCCTGGTTCACATTTGAATACACCTGGGCCAAGAATGGAAAGAAAATAAATCATCGCCTTACCTTTGTAAGTGCCCCGCGTCAGATGCTGACCGTGGCGATGTGGGCGGTTGGATCCACTGCGCGCACTGCGACTGCTTTCCTTGAAGAAGAAAAAAAATGGAAATATAAAAAAAATATAAAAAAAATTACACAAATTTAAATATTAAAAAATCTAAAATTTTCTCTTCAGTAATGCTGACCAATGGTCACCAGGCAACGCGTCGACCTAATTGGCACTGGCCACCCAGCGGTAGACGCTGCATTCTCGCGCTCGCTTGCACGCGCCAATCAATCACAAAAGCAGGCGATCACCTGCCACGCACTGATTAAACACAGACCCAAGGGGACGCGACAAACACAACTGGGCGCTTGCTTTTTCTCTTTTTTTTTTTTTTTTTTTTTTTTTTTACTTTACTTGTGTTTTTTTAATTACATACCACAATGGCTACTACTCCCTACCCCTTCGCGTCCACCTCCACGGACTATTTTTATCTGGTAATCAATAATAAACTTGAAAAATATAATTGAAAAAAAATCAGATTTTGCGCTACCTGTAAACGAGTGAGTCCTAAGTGCCCAGCAACACACTCGTATCCAACCGGAATTTTGGCGAGGGACGCGAAAAACGATGGCCAGCGGCGGCGGCGTCGGCCGCACTGTCATGTCGGCCGCGTGGAAAAATGTTGATCATTCTAAATTGGCTTGCATTTCTCGCCGGCTCCACTGGCGTCGTCATTGTGCATAGGGAGGTGGAGGAGGCTGAACTCGGGCGCACCAAGCGGCCTGCCCCGCGTGGAGCCAATTGAAAACACGGCAAACGAAGGCGGGGGTCGTGACAGGGACACAACACATGTCCAGTGCCAATTTAATGTACGAACATTGCATTCCTGGACGAGGGTAGGGCACACATGTGGGATCCACCCGAGTCAATGAAAGCGCGAGTCACACTCTAAAATTAGACACGAGCCTGAGGTGGTAGTGCCAAAGGCCAAATCCTTCAACGAAAGTATCCAAGTTTTTCTTTGTTCCTCTGGACTTGGAAAATAACGTGAGTGAGGCACGCCCACGAGGACAGCCAGACAAGTCGACAAGAGCGCGCCAACCTCCTTTAGGCCTATCTTGCTTTTTTTTTCCTTCCTCGAATTTTTTTTCCGACTTGGGACTTCCCTCGCCACTCGTTCTCGCGGCTCACGCGGGCGCTCCGCGCGGTGATTTTGACCGCCGCCACACCGATCGAGCAGCTGCCGGGCGCGCAACGCTGAGCAACAACGGAGTTCCCGCCTAACACATGGCGCCATCGACGTCAAAACGAGGCCAACGCCACGCCAAGCGAGACAGAGAAAGAGAGTCGCGGGCGGTTTGGGCAGCAACGAGTAACCGCCAGTAGAGCACTGCGCACACTAAAAATGGCTGTTACCTCGAGCTCGCAAGTTGTGCTGTGACCGCGGCCCAGATCGCGGCTGCGGCACGAAGAGCGTCTGATCGTCTCAGGGTCTTGTGTCCGTCATCCGTGGCCCTTGGTCCGAGCCGAGTGCGTGTCGAGTGCGTGCAAAGCAGCGCTGACTAAAAATAACAAAATGAAAAGTGGATATTTTTATTGTGCTAATTAATTATTCAGAATTAATTGGAATGTGTGCTGCGCATGCCTCAATTAACCGTAGGCTGCGCGAAGGATTCTGGGCAGGCAAGATGGCCGCGGGGATGCCAAACCGACTCCGCTGGTTCCAGGTAAACATTGATGGCAATTAGTGTGGGACGTCAATGCCCGTGACTGTCGTCGCATTTGAAATTCTAAACCTTACTCGATTCGACTCGTTAGATGGACGTTGGACGGTTTTTTAATGGACAGGGAGGAAAAGCCGACGATATAGAATCCCCTCGCTACAACGAACGACCGTGGCACAATGAAATGAACGCTTCATTCTCAAACGAAACGACACATCTGGTTTGTTTAAACATGGAAACCTCCTTGCAAAAATCATATCAGCGTCGCTGAGCTACTAACAAACACTTCAACATGCACGTGGATGCACATATTGAGTATGTCAACCGGGTCGGCCATGTTACACTTCGCACTACGTAAGTCCATTGTTTGTGCAGATGCCAACCAACATTTATAACCTTGCACTTGTCGTTGCTTCATTTACAGATACAGATTAAATTTCAAAAAAAAATATAATAATCTTATAAATTTTAAATATTCTACATTTATCCAGTTATTTATTTATTTATTTATTCATTTATTTATTTATTTATTTATTTTGCTAAATTATTTTTTTTTTCAAAAAAAAAAAATGTAATTTATAAATTTTGAATAAAGTCGCATGCTATTTTTTTCATTACTATAATTATCAATAGTTATTTTTTTTCCTGTTGCATTTGGTGCGTGGTATTTGCATGCTTCCTGCCCTTTCATGTACTCTCAGCAATGAAAAAAAATTATTTAATGAATTACGCATGGAAAAAATGGAGAGAAAAAAAAGCATTATGTCATGACTTTATACTGCACCCTTTTTTTTAAAAAACGGAAGAAAAAAAATAATTTTTAACTTTCCAGTATTTCTTTTTCCAAAACAAGAAAAAGATAAAAACTAGAAAATTGTCAACCATTTTTTTTTCCCTTCTTGAAATATGGCACACAATTGATGGAGTTTGAAGAAAGTAATAAGTGATGAATTTGTGGAGGACACTAGAGGTTAGGATAGGAGAAAAACCCTCCTGAGATTTTGTACCCGACTTGGGTCCACTTCACAGATGGCCAGTGAAATCTGCGCGCATCGCGATTCTTTCCTCCTACTAAATTGGACCCTGGGGCAAGGTTTGCAGCAATGGTCGCTCGTGGCGCTTCAGCCACAGGCCACTGATTGATTCGGTATAAGAGGGCTGCTCATCGTCCATCCAGAGCTGTACAAGGAAGGATAAGGATAAAAAAAACAATACAAGATAAATAAAACGCCCCGCACAATACTGATTTGCAATCATACAGTATTTAACAAGAGATAAAAATGAATGCGTGCACTTATGAAACAAAAAAAATCAGTAATCGGGCGCGTTTTTCCTCGATCAAATGATAAAGGTGAATTTCCACTTGAAAAGTTTCGACGTTGAAAGAAACATTGTAATTTGCCGCCAATTATTCGGCGATAATGTTCCAATGGCAGATTTCAATCTCCAAATCTATGTTGCATGGAGGAATGATTAAATACAAAAAAATATATAAATAAATAATAAAAAATAGAATATAAAAAAATCTAATCCTAATCAATCGCAGCTTCACTTCTTAAGGTCACGAGAAAATGACATCACTTCCTTCGCTCGACGACCAATAATGTGCGTCCAGGTGCATCAACAGGGTAATAAAAATTTTCACAGCAAAACTATTTCCTGTTTAAGTACCATTAAAAAGAAGGGCAATTGCTCATGCGTGTAACACACCAAACACGACCGAGGCGGAATATTTGCAGACATTCAATATTTTAAGAAATAAAAAATATAAAAAAATTAAAATTAAAATTGTAGCCTGTGAGAAAACCTGATACTATTATTTTGGTCACGGTAATGTACATGTCGAATCGTGAGATCAATTTTTTTTTAATCTATTTAAAAAAAAAATAATAATTTTTTTTTAAAAAATCTGCTTTGATCACGTTTAATATTGTACTCATGATTTGGTACCAGTGGCTTGAGGTGACATTTCAATTAGGGCGGGCATTTTGCTAATATGGTCGCCAGGGGCGTCGCCTAAGACTTCGTTAGTAGTGCTAATTAGATGCGTGATGCGGTTGTTCTGAACGCATTGTCCAATTAGAGAAGTGAAAGTGGTTCTCGCTCGTCTTACAACTGGATTATAGTCCACAGAGAAATTTTCATCCGATACGACCAATTGAATATTTTACAATTCAAATTGAATTTTACATAAATCACTCCTCAGCCCATTGGCTCCTTCCATCTCATTGATCAACTGTTTCCTCCGACTCTCACTCAAAACAGAAAAAAAAAAAAGTTCCTTTTCTCTCTCATCAAGTTGTCTTTCGATTCTTTTCAGATGACGAACTCGCAGACCCCCGCCCCGAGGAATCACAAATCCGAGATTGGAGGCAAGTTTTCTAAGATGTTTGCCATCTTTTTGCATTACAATTCAAAACCCTACTCACAACTTCCCCTTCTTCCACACCCTCTTCCACTTGATCCGATTTACATTCGGACCCCAACAAAAAAAAAATTAATACTTTTTTTTTATTGGTCACTTAAAAAGAATTGCGAAACCGATTGAAACCTTCAAACAACAAACTTTTTTTTTCGTCTTAATGGATTAAAACCTAAGTCAATTTCGGTTGCTACGTATTTAATTATGAAAACAAATCTATTTGTACTAATGCATTTTTACTTTTACTTAATGTATAATTCAATGTTTGGTTCTCGTAAAACTTTTATGTTGTTGTTGTTGATTTTTGCTGGGTTTTGGTCGAATGTTTTAATTTAAAATTAGCGCAAATTTAATTGCTGATTTAAAAAAAATTAAAAAAAAAAAAATTGGATCTATAACTAATTATCATACATAATTTCAATTTATATTTGGCATTGCTAATTACCTAAATATCTTTAATTAGCAGAGAGATTAAACTAATTTTTATCTCAACTACTCGCAAGTAATTACCGCACACAAACCGATAATTCTTGCCTCGTGCAGAACACAGGAAAAAAAATGTTATTAAACGATTGGTGACGTCACCCATACCCGTAATTACGTGCGGGAAGACAAAAGTGAGTCCTCCAAACGTCATTTCATTTAGATTCATTTTTACCGGCATTCAAACAACAAAGAGCAGGAAACAAAATTTGGAACAAATCCATTTACACAAAAAAGTTCTTCGGTTTTTTCGATCCATTAAAATATTCTACGCGTAACAAATTTACCACATTTTCTTTTTACTTTGTTTCGATGATCGTTAAATTAATTTTCCTTTGGAAACGTGCGCATATGGAAAAAAAGCATTAAAAACACAATTAAACACCACGCGATTAACATGTAATTATACTTAATATTCACATGCAGGTAAAATGATGGTAGATGGGACGTATAGTGTGGACCACCTAATGATTAACGTATATAAATAAATACACCTTTGTGGCCTACAGCCAAATTAAAAGCTTTTCTCTTGTCAAACATGTGTGTCAGCATACAGCTGCGACAACTGCAGCAATTATCCACATTTGCCTTATGACTAACGACAACTAGACGTACAAATGAAAAACAAAGTAAAAAATAATAATCAAACCAATAAATAAAATTATTCCAGAAATAAGTCGCCCACCAAGTGTTAGAACTTTGAGTGAATGAAGGAGAGAAAGTTTTCAAGTTTTTTCGCCTTCTCCACGTGTGTGCTTAAGACCACACCCGCGTGAATCTGCAGGGGCGTGATCCAGAAAAAAAATTAAGCTTCAATCAATAAAATAATAATAATAAAAATAAATAAAGAAATAAATAAATAAAATGAAAAAAATGTATGTCCTTAAAAAAAATCGCTCATTTCATCAACTTATTCCATGTCGCTTCCTGTAACTACATAAATCATTATGACTACCGGAACAACGTAACATTCTTATTTGCAATTATTCTCTTTCGAGGAAAGTAATTTTTCCTCTCATTTTATTAATGACAATTTTCCAACCTTTAAATTTCCCATACCTAAAAAGGTGCAATTTATAACTCATCACTTTTTTTCTATTTATCTTAATTGCCAGTTTGTTTATTTGTTACGTATTTCTCTAACTCATCATTACTCGATTGCATTAATGACAATAAACATTAACTGTGGCGGAAAAAAAAAGTGTGGATACAAAATGTTTTCCTCTACCCAAATCCAAATCCCTCACGCGAACGTAACAAAAACTACAAACCAAGTTAAAAGCAATAAATAACAATTACAAACAGATAACTACTACATGGTAGTAAACGGATGGACGAGAAAGAGGGAGGAGAGCGAGAGAAGGGTCTGAGGAGGTGGGGTGGGTGGGTCGCGCAATACAAGTTCACTAATAAATCAAGTCAGTGAGGCTAACAGGACTTACGTGAATGTCGACGATTACTGCGATCAAAATTGCGATCGGAACAACGACGAAGCCTGCGGTGGCCGTTACACTTGGCGTGGACGCGCGGTTCTGCACCGCGCAACGCGCTCATGTCGTCATTAATTGTTGAGGAAAATGGATCCGAGTAATTAAACGCCACGCGCGCCACTCGCGTCCGCATCATGCAACAAACATTTAAAAAAATCGCTAACTATCTAGTATTTGAATATTAAAGAAAGCCGTGAACGAGTGCTATTGTACCGTGTTGTAAGATGAACGTTCGATTGCGTGGGGGGGAAGTGAGGGTACGGTCACGAGTGGATCGATTGGTTTGGTAATTTTTAACGCAGCGAACATATATTTATTATTATTTTAATTTTTCTTTCTTTGTTTTATCTATGAAATAACAATAAGCGATGTCGCAATTGAGGAAAATCAAACGGCAGAAAAGTTCCACGAATTTTATTGTAATTGAAGGCGAATGCAAATGGGATTTGATGAGTGACGACACTGCAATGAGGAAAAGAGGAGTTATGGGGTGGGGAAGAAAGTCAGAAATAAAAGTTATTAACGAGAATTGCAATCGACGAAACGCCCGCGTTAATCGGCATTTGAATTTACAAAATGTCACGCTCTAAATGGAATTAGTGTCACCGTCGCAGTTTTCCTTCAACAATGAGGAAAAAAAATGGAAGGGTTTAAAAAAGAATGACTCCGTTTTGTGTGGTCAATCAGCGTCAATCATCAATCCTCCTCGGGCGATTCTTTACAACACAAGCGAAAAACTTTTCCCTATCTTGCAGGAACGAAAGGGTTGAAGGTTACGAACGACTACACAAGCAGAATGAACCAAATTGATTCTGCGCTAGTGGTGCAATTAAACGCAAAGTAATTTTCGCAAGGAAAAAAAAAACGGAACATGGCGAGCTGCGGGCATTTTTTTTTCTCGTTTCCTCTTTTTAGATCTCGGATCGCGTTCACGTTTCCATCCACACCCGCATTTTATTCTTGCAATAAAATTAAGGCGTCGTGTGTTACAAACATGAACTCAAATGAAGATTTATGAGCGAATTGGTGGCCGATAATTCAATGTCTCAAAACGAGGCTCTCGAGCC
The DNA here is from genome assembly GCA_034701245.1 of Strigamia transsilvanica. NCBI lineage: Eukaryota > Metazoa > Arthropoda > Chilopoda > Geophilomorpha > Linotaeniidae > Strigamia > Strigamia transsilvanica. The sequence continues at coordinate 2,725 of JAQIXU010000068.1, read as the reverse complement.
AAAACATTTTATAAACAATATTGCACTAGGCTTTAATGGATTCAGTCTCGAGAGGAAGGTTTAAGGGGGGAGAGGGTGGAGGAGAAGCGAGTTTGTTCGAGGATGCCCCACCCACAACTTAGGTCCGTGCAAGTGGCCTCTGATTAGTCTGATGGGCTCTTGACCGAACAGCACTTTTGTAATCCAGTAGCAGGACAAATTATGATTGAAATAACTTCAATCAGGATAATTACATTGCATTTGCCAGTGGAACGAGTTAGCAGTGACGAGACAACGGGTGGGAGGAGAGAAAAGAGAGGAAGTTCCTCTTTTCTTTGGCTTGGCGGCTCCCATCATTTACGCAATTCTCAAAAAGCCCACTCGGATCAATTAGAGAAGCAATGGAAGGGTAGCCAGGTGAATTCATCTTTTCCTCGTGTGTTGAGTCTAATTAGCCGGCCGAGAAATCGCCATTGAAGAAAAAGATCTACGCTTCACGAAATCACCTGACGACTCTAATTGGTGGAATGAAAACTCTTTTCATCGACTCTCTTCCTGTTTAAAAGAAATGAGACAAATAACAATAATAATAAATATATAGTATGCATTAAAGGAGAAATAAATTACTTGAGAATTCTTTTCCCTCCCTCCCTCCCGTCTTTTCTCTTGTGTACTCATGTCCCATTGCTTTTAATCGAGGTTCTGGATGTTGGACAATGTCCATCAGATAAAACAAGATGAATTGAGATGTCTGAGCGCCTGGCCTCAAGGTACTCGCTGTCACCTGTTCCCCTTCTTGTCGACTGCAAATATCTTTGTGTCGACTATATATAATCAACCAAATTGTCCAAATCATTCATCGTGTCGAGGCAGCTTTATCTATCTTTCATCACATTACAAAGAAAATAAATAAGTAAATATATACAATGTGTATTTCAAAAAAAAAAATTTCAAAAAAAAAATTTCAAAAAAATTAATTTTATACAGTGATTCTATTCCATTACTTATGTTTTCTTCCTTTCTTTTATTTTTATTTTTTATTTATTTTACTTTTTTGAAAAGATAGGAAATCCGTTTTTCCATGTGTTTTTATGTTTATTGCGGGCAAACGATGATACATATTTGATTTGTATAGAAATAAAAAAAAAATTGAGGAAATGAAAATTAAAATTAAAAACAAGTTGCAAATTTTTTGGATGCGGTGTTGCATGATTTTCAATTGGCGTTGTGAAATCATTCTTGAAATTGTCTCTAAGGTTATCGTGAGAAATTATCTTTACTCATAAATCCAGGGAGGGGATGAAATGAGAGGTTCAGGATGTAATCAAGGACAGTGCACGATAAAGATTGCACTTTATGGTCTGCGCTTGTAAATATAAACAGAACACGTAAGTTGTGGGCAATTTACTCGCAGATGGGTGACGGCTGATAACGCTACAAATAATTTTCCACTTGTTGGCCGCGTCTACTGAGAGGTGGAGCCTCTGACGAGAAAAAGAAGAAGAACAAGGGGCGCGAGTAAAAGGAGGAGGAGGAGGAGGAGGAGGAAACAGCACCTTCCGAGTGTGAAGTAACAAACACACAAGCAACAAACCAGTGTCAATGGACAGTTTCAAGCAGATTCCATCTCGGGACGCGAATCACTATAAAGGAATGTTCATGGGGAAGAGCAAATGGGATGAGAACGCTGAGAGCCCATCAACCTTGAAAACCAAATAGTGGAACTGCTGCGTTAATCACGGGCTTCACTCGCATATTGACGGCCATTAGCGGCAAGATGAAGGAAAAAATTTCTAGAAATTTTTTTTTCAATCTTCCGTTTGGAATTGACATGAATTTTATGCTCGCATAGATGAGAGGGTTGTCAAAACTGGACAACATCTGGTTACAATTTCTCTCCATTTCATTTTTTCCCCCTGACTTTTTATTTTTTTCTATTTTTTTAAATTGTTTTATTATTACATTTTTAGCCCCTATTCTAAATTGGGAAAAATATCAATGAAAGTTGTTTAAAATTGGAAAAATATTAAATCGCCACTCGTTTACACAAACAGCACAGTTGTTGACACAAGATGCGGCAGGAGTCACGAACAGGCGCCCACTCGTGACGAGTGTATGCAAATTGAGCTTTAAGACACTTTAAATTGCCACTCCTCACTTGTACACCTTGTGTACTCTCAAATATCAATTGAATGATGGTCTCGCTCAACCAGCTACAATCTTACTTAGTACTTTTTTTAACACGGCAAACGTGTTAAGTTGGATAGCCTGGAGAGTAAATAAATCGTAGCATCACCCTCCTCCAACCAAAATATTTTGCGATCCCTCTGAGCAGGTGCAGCCAGGCAACCACTAGCAAGAGGGGGCCACTTGCCTCTGATTACTTCATAAGGCAACAACAATTTTTTTTAATAATCGCCTAAGAAAATGTTAGTGTCGCTATATTTTATTTATTTTTTTTGAAAAAGCACACACGCATTTCAGGTTTAATGAGAAACTACATCTCGACAAGTAAATATTCTTTTAAGTAGACTTTGTTTATTTGAAAAATAATTTTGACAAAAAAAATTAATGAAGAAAAAAACGCAATAAAGAAAAATAATTAGGATGCTCGAGCATAAAATATATTTTATCCCCCATAATTTCGTGCATTTTTTATTATAAAGCAAATTGCTATGTCCGCCATCACGCAATATCCAAATTAATTGTTAAGATTACAATGCTCGGTTTCTATTGTTTGCATGGG
>JAQIXU010000067.1:0-76705 GCA_034701245.1 Strigamia transsilvanica | reverse complement strand
TTTTCCCGTTTGTAATAAGCCGCGGGCCTCCATTAGCCCGCAGACCTCCGATTGTGCGCGGGGTTGACAATTTTTTTGCATATAGCGCGCGGGTGCGTTATTGGAAGATATACGGTATATAAAACAACAACAAAATTGTAATTCAACATTTACTTTCTGTGATTGTGATTTCGGGTTGTATTTGCAAACAAAGTTCCTTCAATTTCAGATTCTTAGGGTCAAGAGAGATAGAAAATACTTGACTAAATGCTATTTCACCCAAACATGGCTGCGACGTTTGATTCTATTAAAAAAAAAAAAATGTTTATAAAAAAATTTTTTAAATTTAAAAATTAACATCAATACTTTATCCACCGAGTGAAGAATCTTACACGTTGCATTAATCACATTTAACACAATATTGTACAACTTTTCTTCGGAATAACCTTCCAAACTGATCTCTTGGAAATTGACATGCACCAAACTTTCCTTTACTAACCGTAAAACGATTAAATTAACATTAACTAACTGAACAGCCAACAACTGAAACAAATCGATCATTTGTTAAAAATTGCAATCCGTAAAAATGCCGCTTTATTTATAACCTGAGATAAAATTAAAACTGATTGCAAAGTGTTGCTCCTTGGAAGTTTCGACGGCGCAGGCGTCGTCGTCGATGCCTCAGTTGCGCGTTTTAACGAAGGTCTGTTCAAAACATCCGGGATTTCCACTCGAATATCACTGATGTATAGCACCAATATTTTGCTGTATTAATAATAAATCAATCAATCAATAAAGTGTTTATAATTTAGAATTTTCAATCAATACATACTTAATTGTGCGGTTGATTAAACTGCTTTTTAATCCTATGGAGTCGATCACAATTTCCAATCCTTTTATTCGGATCAAAATGTTTTTAATGGCCAAGTTAAATAAAGCTATGTGTCCGATTCTAACGTAGATATGGAAGTATCTGTGGCACAACCACGATAAAATGTGAGGAAATGCTCTGTTAAAAAAAAATGTAAACAAATTGAGTAAAATTCAATTTTCGTTTAGATCGCGGTGATATTTGCGTACAATATGATGGCAATATAAATTAAGATAAAGATACAGGTGAAATAAATAATTGACACCATCATTGAAGTTTCCAAACTATCATAACCGTTTCATAGCTGCTGGTCGACACCCCGGCTATTCTCGCACATGATACCGGAAGTCACAAGTATGTGAATCAAACTGCCGTACGATACCGCCATCTAATGCAAAAAGTCCGAACTTTTAGTTTAGTTTTCACAATCTTAAATTAAAAACAACAACTTTTTTTTTTATTATCAAAGTACAAAATTTATTTACAAATGCAAATCAAAATGTTATTCAAAAAAATCAATGTTTTTCCACGAAAATTAATTAAAACTCTATCCACTAACTAGAATTCTGGAATTCCTAGAACTGACCACATTTTCTGTAATATTGCAACTAATTTCCCAAATAAATCACTAGTTATGCAACCCCACAATCAATTTTCATTTTATCAGGTGACAAAACTGATAAGAGAACTAGAACTGTAGGGGTGCTTCGAGTTGGGCTTCCCCGCGTCCCACTTTTATCTTTTTTCATTTTTTTTTCTTTTTAATAAAAAGTTCCTGCTATTTCATAATATCAATTCACTCCTAGTGTGCCAAACGAAGATCAGCGAGCAATCAACACAGATTAGTTTTTTCATACCTATGTCTCCACTACCAAAACTCGCTTTCTGACCTTCGGACAAATTACGCAACTGGATCTGTTTAATTTAAAACAAATTGAGAGTGACGTAGGTTTTTCTAGTACTGAAAGACCAGACCAACTTTGTCCACAAAAAAGTTGCGAAGATAAGATATACCAGCATGTTAAGCTTGCTTTGGACGCGTGTGGTTCGACGATGGCGACAAATTATTGTTTTAATCACTCCGATTCTCCTCCTGCCTTTGATCTTCGCAAGTGGAACGAAGGTAAGTTTAATTCAAGTTCAAAAAAATGCAAACCGACACATTTTTTCACTTAATTAGGAATCAAAATGCGCATATGTTGTTCTACTGGTCACAATTTATTGGGTGACGTCAGCGGTGCCCCTGGCTGTCTCTTCGCTTTTGCCCATAGTTCTTTTTCCAATTTTTGGTATTTTACCTTCGAGTAAAGTTGGCCAGAATTACATGAAAGTAATCCAAAAAACAATTCACTTTTGAACTCGATTTTGGATTCAATTTGATTTGTTTTGCAGGAAAGTAACCTCATGATGTTCGCAGGCGTCACAGCTGCCATTGCCATTGAGCACTGCGATCTCCATCGACGTATTGCCCTCAGAATTTTGTTACTAGCTGGCACAACCCCCAAATGGTTAATAAATACTAGACATTTAAGAAATATATCAGTAATTGATAAGCATAAACAGTTGTCATGAAATTCGATGAAGTTTACCGAGTTCGTCGTAAAGATTACACTTTTTTCAGCCGTTTTGTATGATTTTTCTTAATAATAGAAGAGTATTTATTGTGTTTTGGAAAGGTTAATGCTTGGATTCATGTGCACAACTGCATTTCTGTCAATGTGGATTAGCAATACAGCAGCCACATCGTTAATGATCCCCATAGTGGAATGTATTTTGCAAGAACTCTCAACCAGCCTCGAAGAAAACGAAAACACACCCGAAATCATCATGATGGAGACAAACTGTAATAAGATTGATGTAAAAAGAAATCATAAAATCCTCAAATAATGTTTATTGCAGGCGGTAAAAACGATTGCACAGTTGTGGAAACTCAAATCGATACTCAGTAATACAGAAAGAAAAAAGATCCTAAACATATAAACAGGGTGTTTCTTCACACAGATGTGGCCAAGAACCCGAAACGACCACGATATTACCAGAAGCCATGACGCGCCGAGCATCAGTGGCTGATAAAATGCAGCAATATCGCAAATGCACTTTAATAGCAATCGCTTATGCGTCTAATTTCGGCGGTTCAGCAACTACGACAGGAACAGGTCCAAATTTAGTGCTTATGGAGTACATGTCCACGTATGTTATTGCTTATTTCTCTTTCGTTTACAGCTAAATATTTGATTTAATGTAGATTGTATCGGGGAGCAGAAACAGGGCTTACATTCGCCACTTGGATGTTATTTCAAATCCCATGTGCAGTCATTTGTCTTATTTTCACCTGGTTTTGGCTACAAATTGCTTTTTTCGGACCTCGATCACTGTATTATCACTTTATCATCAAAGTTGACAACTTTAATTACCTTCAGCTATTTTCAGGTGTGAATCAACAAGTAAAGAAAGTAGGGTGCGTGTCAAGAACCTCATCAGGCGCCAGTACAAGGAACTGGGCGCCATGAAGTATACTTGTGATAAATCAGTCGTATTTTAAAAATTAAAAGGAACAATTTCAACCTTCAGTTTTCACCAAACGATTATACTCATTCTGTTTACCATTCTCGTGTTGCTTTGGTTTTTCCGACGGCCCGAATTCATTCCAGGATGGTCATCTTTTCTACCATCGGGGTAAAATATTATCCATAATCGATTATAATTATAATTATGATTTCTATTTGTCGTTAAAGTTTCATCCAAGACTCTGTTGCTGGTATTGGTATAGTTTTCCTCATGTTTGCCGTTCCATCTCGACTCGATTTTCTTTGCTGCGGTAAAAATGAATTAAAACATTAATGTATGAGTTTAAACGTGGCTTAGATTAATTTTTATTACTCTAGATTGCAGTGAGACTAATCCTCCACCTCGTGCGTTGCCTTGGCCAGTCGTGCAAAAGAAACTTCCATGGGGAATACTTTTATTGATGGGAGGTGGCTACGCTTTGGCTGATGGCTCTAAGGTTGTATTTATTGTAATTATTGTAATTATTTATTTATTTGTATTTATTTGTGTGTGTATTTAATCAGGCTTCAGGGTTATCCAAATTAGTAGGCGCTAATTTAACTGCGCTATCATCTTTACCGCATGTTGCTGTCATAACCATTCTAGCGATAGCGGCTTCCTTCATAACGGAAGTAGCTAGCAACGCAGCTGCAGCCACGATTTTAATGCCCGTTTTAAGCGATATGGTAAATTTGCAATTTGCAAATTTAGAGGTAAAAACATCCAGGGTTAATTTTTATGTGCATTTTTCAAAGTCGGAAAGCATCCATGTTCATCCAATTTATTTGATGCTACCGGCAACTTTAGCTTGTTCTTTCGCCTTCATACTCCCAGTTTCAACTCCTCCAAATGCCCTTATATTTGAAGTGTGCGGATTGACAACAACCGATATGGTAAATATGTGAATATTTATTATTTTTTAATTACTTTTTAAACTTTTACTGCAGTTGAAGCCAGGTATTGTGACGAAATTCGTGAGTTTAGCTATTCTCGTTCTTATGATCAACACATTAGGAGTCTACATGTTCAATTTAAATGAATATCCTGCATGGGCCGTGGAAAAAATTGTCCAAAATATCACCGAATGTGTACCCAGCAATTAAAAACAGCAATTCAATTGTGTATTTAATATTATGCTCAATTTTCTTTTTACTAATCATACATGTACATAAAAAAATAAAACAAATATAGTCGAGATTCAATTATTCAATGGGTTTCCACGCTCTTTCCTGCAATGCACAATAAATTTCATCTTTAATAAATAGCAAAATAAATATGCTACCACTTTATTACTTGATATTCGTAGCTCGGTCTTAGGTTATAATTAACCATATCCTGTTGGAACGTAGGAACTAAATTGCTGCCAATTGGCGGCACAATCCACACCCAATCAGCATTACAACCACCACGCATTTTGTTTTCCTGTTCCATGAACTTCAAAAACGATTCAGCTGCTGTGTGGTGATCAACTATCGTGACCCCTGCAACCTAAACGAACCCCATTCAGTTAAATGTCAACAAAACATTTATATAAAAAAATTAACTTACCCTGTAACCATGAACCACGGCCTGATTGACCACGACCAAAGCACGATCCTTCCACAAAGAATCGTTGGACTCTGTGTCAAGACCCATTTTCTCAGCCACCTCTTTGAGCACGTTATAACGATGCGGGTCGCATAAGTCTCTGGTACCGACTTCCGGCACTGTGTACCAACCATTAAACGGAGTTGCGGTGAATTCTAGACCCCCCAGATCGAGACGCATGTCCGAAACGGCCGGAAGAGCGAACCAGCGCAACCCCATGTCCGCGAACCAAGGATAACTGCAAAAATGTCAGATCAATTAGAGTATTGTCAATGAGGTTTAAGTAAAGTCGGCACTCACTCGGGGTGCGAAAGAGGAATTTGAAGAGCAAGTTCCGGTGGAATGTCGAAAAACTGCGGCTTCTCTCCGGGCACGGACACAACAAGCGGCAAAACATCAAAACGACCGCCTTTTCCTTTCCAGCCGAGACTTTCACACACTTGTGTGAATTGGACAAAGGCGGGATCGCCGATGACACTTCCGTCCGGTTGTAAGTAGCCGGCGTAGGTGAGAAGCAGCGGGTTCCACAAGCGGAAGTCGGCGCGTCCAGCGATTCTTTTCGGAAATACCGAAATAGTCGATCTGACGTTGCCCCCGTTGCTGGCGAATTCCAAGTGCTCGCACAGAGATTCGAACATTTCTTTAGCCGTTGTTATGTGACGGAAATCGAGGACGTTTAAAGTGTTCCATAGAATTCTGGCCACGCAACGGGCAGCGGTGCGCCAGGCCGATTTCGAGCCGAAAATCAACTCGTCTTTTGTCACGTCGTAGGTGCCATCTTTGTCTATTTGTTCGCGCACTTCGTCCAGACGGTTTAAATGTTCGGGCGATTGTAAACTTTTCGATTGAAATAAAATAGGAAATTAATTCTTTTTAAATAAAATAAAATAAAGTTTTTGTTTTACCTGTCGGAACTGGCGAAATATTGATCGAGAAAATCCTTCGCTTGTTCCCACATTTCGTCTTTCGATCGCGGAGTTTCTTCAACTCGGCACCGTGACTGGCCGGCCATCAACGACCCCGTGCATACTTTATCGGTGCATTGCACAGGCTAATAAACGAGTTTCGTTTGTGAAAAATAGCTGCTAACTTTCGACAGTTCAAACTTTCCGTACCTGTTTGGCCGATTGGTGTAACGTGTCGTTTATTTCCTTGCCAGTTTGCGGATTCTTTAAACTAATAGCGCGGCTGGCGGCTGAAGTTAGGAATGGGCAGCGGCTTGGATCGGCCTAGAAAATGTCAAATTTTCAAACAACTTACAAACTCCCAACACATTTAACGCCTGGGATCTCACCATGATTATTATGAGCACTTGACAAAGTCAAAATTAAACAGTTGGGGAGTACTGTGTTAGCTTAAATAGTGTTTGAAATGATCACGTGACATGTGATTTGATATTAAGAAGTTCAAGTTCTTGGAAATTCCCTGCACAGGTCACCTGGTAATTAAGGGTTGGGGAAAACGGAGGAAGCGGGAACATCCCTTTAAAATACACAGAAAACGTAATTTTTATTGCAAAGTTAAATCGTTAAATTATGTCACTGAACATCAAGGGAAAACAAACAGGTTTTTCCAAGAAATGGATAAGGAACATAATAAATACGAATTAATTTTTATTTGTTAAACTGATAACATTGTACATTGAAAATTATTATTTATTTCTGATTAGGAAATTCAAGGAGTGTTTCGGCAGCTGTTACATAATGGTCCCATTAAAGTTGCAACTCTAAAAATAAACACATTTCGAAATAAATAAATAAATAAATATTTATATTTTTAACGATCTTACATGACAAAAAATAAATAGTTGACCCGATTGAGAATTGAAACCGAGATCAAATTCGCAGGACGAGTTGTGTAGTTGGAGGATGTCCATTAATTGCGTGTTCAAATCCGATATTGACAACGTCTAAAATGCACAATTAATGATATAGAATTAAATTTAGACATTTTAGTAAGGGGATACCCACATCGTTGCGAATTTCCGCACCACATGGACACGAAATTGATGAATTTGAGCAAGTTAACCGTTCTCTAAAATAAATTTTTTAAATTAATATTTGCCAGTAATTACTCGAGATTAATCTCACATTTGGCAAACTGGACATAAAATCGATTTCAATTCGAAAGTGTTTATTACGGATGTTTCTTCCAGGGACACTTTTTCGAATTCCTGTGCAATCATTTCCGCTTCTAGAAATTGAAAAATCAAATAAATTATAGGAAATGTTTCTCTCTTTTATTTCGTATTAATTTTCTTATCACCGATAGATCTCAGTTCGTTTTCCATTTCTTCCATCAATTTGTTTTCCTCGAAATCCGTCGAGTCAAATTCGGGGAAATCCACTCTGACGTCATCGTGAATGAATAAAAACCATTCTTCTTTCATTAGTTTGCGAACGACAGATCTCAATTCCGATGACGACAACAGCGGGGAACTTGTTGCGGGGAACCTGTGTCGATTCACTTCAGTTTCCCTGGATGTCTTTAACCGTTCGGCGCATCTCTATATTTAAAAAAAAATACCGCGAAAACACAATAAGCTAGGAAATAACTAGGACATAAATGCACGTTTAAATCATTTAACCTTTCTATTGTCATTGGGTAAAAACACTTTTAATGCAACAACCAAACCTTCATCTCACCCTGTAAAATTTCTCTCTCCACGAAGGTCCCTTCTTTTTATATAAATTATGAAACCTACATTCTCTTCTCCCTGGTCCATGCGCCAACACTCCCGCCATTTTCCAACAGTCGTCAGTCGTCTAGCGAGAGAACTACACTCTACGACACAAATTAACAAGTTTGTTACACGCAGACCAAAATCATTTAAATCTAAATAGACAATATCATAGACAATAAATATTGATTTCTTGTGTCGTGCGATGAGAAGGGACTTTATACGAATCAAAAGCGTTGATATTTGAAAGAATAAATTAACAATTTGTTGTATCAGTGTCGGAAAACGATAAAAGGTGGCAGCAGCGATCAAAGCAGCGAGCAGAGAGTGTAGCGAATAAAATAAACATGCCAGAATTCTTAATTAATGATACGTTTAATTTTTATTTAGAATCCTGTGCTCTTCCATCTTGATTTAAGACGTTTAATTTAACTTTTACAACACATTAAACCAAAACAGAACCGTGTACTTTGCGCAATTACTCGCGCGTAAATAGATACGAAAGAATAAAAGCCAAGTTGAACACATTTTCTAATTGAAAAATAAAGAATTTTTTTTATTTTTCTATCAAAATAGCAAAACATAAAAATAGAGAATAGTGTCCTAGTCGAACACGCTGAACCCTGCGCGAAATGATGTCACGGAGTGGTTTAACAAGCTCGGAACGTGTGCGTTGTGCAGATAGCGCGTCCTTTGCGGACCCATTTACACGTGGAAGCGGCCGAGATGAAGTCGTTATTCGCGTCGGACAAAACGTTTATCTGCGACCACGAGCGCGTCTTGTTTTCTTATTTATAAGCCAATCAAAGGGCAATTACGACCGAGTAAGCCATGCTCGCGCACTCAATAAGTGCCGTAATTTTGGCGCCACGTGTCCACAATCGGCGCGCTTACGGCGTCGCTTAAGACCCTTGTAATGGCCATGCAAAACACGCTCTAATTGGTGTCGTTGCGCCTTCGTTCGGCGTCCGCTTCGGGATTATCATGTGGCAGCTGAGGTTTGTCGCGCGTTCCGTTTAATATTCTGCCAAAATCATTAGCGACAAACTAATTAATTCATTCAATACGTTGGTCGTGCAACCAAAGAACGCATCAGCTGATGCTCGTTCACGCCACGTGCCTCCACTTGTAAAATTCCCCCGATCCCCCACCTCCGTCGTCATCTTTTGCTCCGTGTTGATTCCATTTAATTGCTCTTGTATGGTTTAAAAATTAAGCCTCAAAACGCCATTTTTAATAAACTCGCAAACACTGCGGCCGAGTTAGTCGTTTGGCAGTGCGAAATCTGTGGTCGCCGCCTTCGAAGCGCCAGCAACAACGGACGCGCGCACCAAAGCGAGGCAGCAAAGCGAGCCAGCGCAGCGAGGAGGTGGAGTACTGGAGTCCGAGTCCAAATCCGAGGCGCCGAGCCCCTCGCCACTCGCCGTCACCTGGCGACGCCGCGGTCGTCATATTTACGAGCTTCGATATTTATTTGTGTGACGCCATCTGCGTCTGTGCCAGTCTCTCGGGAGGTGCGCGTGCACGTCGCTGTAATGGGAGTTTAATCTTTGCATAATAGTGAGCGGCCAGTAATTAATCGCAGTTTGTTGTTGTTGTTGTTTTTGGCGGCAGATGTGTCGGCGTCTTCGTCCCAATCTAATTAGACACCGCAGCTCATCTTAATGAATTTTTGTGACCAGACAGTCGCATATATTTTTCTTTTCCTTTCTCGTCTTTTAATTTTCATTTTAAACTTCTGTCCGCCGCGTTTTTTTTCTTTTCTTTTTCTTCCTTTCTTCGCCACCCCACCCCACCGCACCGCAATCTCAGAGCCAATCAACGGACAGATTAGCAACGACGAGCGAAACCTCGGCGCACCTCGGCGGCCCCCGATCGCATCGATTGTCGGGCGTGCGTCCACCGTCGTTTCATGACGCTTTCCCCCCGTTTTCCAAGTCGGGCAATTGACGAAAAGGATGCTGGAACCTCCTAGGATGTGGGTGGAGGGTGGAGGGGTAGTGGGCGATGAGGCGCGGGGGCGGGAGCAGTGGAGCGCGACCGGCCCAACAAAAGCGAGCGGAGTCGGCGACGCTGCCGAGCACGAGGACAGATATTCATCTAAATTATGTTTATCGTTGCCATAAACAAAGCGCATCTAAACAACACAATATTCGCATAAATATCGCCCGAGAATTTGAAAAGAAAGAAAGAAAGGAAGCATTCATTTGTTGGCAGCCGCGCTGATAGTTCCACTCCACTTGCCACGCGCGAATCACTCCCATCCCGTCCTCCCACGCGAGAGCCCATTTTGCATGCTTAATGACGACCAGAGATTGGTCAGTACAAACACCACTGCGATGTAGCTTTTATTACCCAGAAATGAAACAAAAAACTAAAGACAAAGACAACCAATCAAAGACGAGGATGAGGCTCAGCCGAGTGCACCGACTCCATGTGCTCCGCAAACCTAAAACGAGAAAAATAAACAAAAAAAAAATATATATAAAATGAAAATAAAATGGACAAAAAAATGGAAAATTAAATGGACCTAAGAGGAATATACGAGAATAGGATCGGGACGAGTGACTCACTTGGCCGCACAATCCCAGGATGCATCCCGCTTACACGTCTCGGTCTGCGCCAACTTAAACAGCACCTGAAATCAGGAAAGGATGAGTCATAAAAGGGGAAGTGATAAAAGGGGTAGCAACGCACCAGGAACACTAAACCGTGGAGCAACAGACCGTAGAGGAAAGCAGCAGCACGGAGGACACGGTTCGACAAAATCCACTTGCCCATGCGTAGAGTAATGCGTTCGACGGGACCCAAATCTAAATAACGACGATGATGTTCCTTCCGAAAGAAAAGAAAAGAAAAAAATTGATGGGGGTGGGGAGAAATTATTAAGGACGCACGAAAAAAAAAAAATTAATAATAATGAAAAAAAAAAAAAAAAAATTTTTGCTCGAGTTTTTAATATCGAAAGAGACGGGGGTTGCTAACGACCCACCTGGCGACTGAATGTAGCAAAAGGGTTGAGTTGTTGCTCGTACTGCGATGAATAGAAGTTCTCGACGGCGTCGGAAGCCTGGATAGAATGGAAGAAGTTTTTATATGAAACAAAGTTTGCTTGGCGGCGTTATTTATCACCTGGCCACGTGATCCGCCGTACCCCTGCAGGAATTTGATTTTCTCGTAGAGTTTAATGTTGTCGTTACGAAGTCGTTCGACCTCGCTTTCGGCCAAATGACGTTGCTGCGCCAGTTGCAAGTTGGCCGCCTCCAGATCTTGATTGCGTTGCCTGAAACGCTCGCGTTGGCTCGAGATGATAGGCAGAAGAGAATCGGCGGCCGGCGGGGGCGCCGCCTCGACCAGCTCGACGGGCAAGACCGACGCTTCGCCCTGTGTGTGTTAGAATTCGATGTAGAATGTTGTATTAGGGCTTGCGAGAGGACTTATTAGCTTCTTTTTAATAAAAAGGGACGCGCGACTAATTGGCGTGCCGCGAATAACGTTCGATTGGAGATGTGGAGGTGGCGGGTGGGTGGAGGAACCCACCCGAGTTACGGAGATCCATAAATTACCGTTTAATAATTTTCGTGCCAACTGTTTTATTTATGCGTCGTAATAATGTTACGCCTCATTACGGCCACATTTCCACTCGTGCCATTAGAGCGACGCGCATCGGGAAAATTGGGCCGGCGGAAGCCGGGGTTCGCGACGGCCGGGAAAACGGTGCCTCACCTCGCCCTCGCCGCGGAATCGAGCGGACAAGGCGTTGACGGCCGCCAAATCCTTCTCCAGTTGCGCCGCAAGCGTCTTATGTTCGTGCAGTGCGCTCGTCAATCGCGTAACTTCTTGTTGCAGTAAATTGCATCGACCTGGAACGATAGGGGAGCGAGAGAAATAGGCTTTAATAAGGGAATCACCTGTATAAAACGGCAACCGAACAAATTGAGCATCAACTCACTTTTTTTTTTTTTTTTTTCTTTTTACATGTGACGCATAAATTGAAAAAAAAAACGTAATGCCCGCGTTCCGAATTAAATTCCATTATTTCTAATTATTATGCAAATAAATGACCCCCTTCAGGACATTTTGTGGCTCGTGTCTGCGTGGCAAAATTAAAAATGGCTCCCAAACATGGCATTTATTTTAAATTGCAAAATACGAAAAACGGCGCTCGAAATAAAAATAAAAAAAAAAAGCGCGGCAATAAAGCCCAGCCAGGCGACCCCACCTCTACTCACCCCCTCGCCACTATTCAATCGTTGGCGCGTTGATGAATAAAAAGAGAGAAGCACAATTTTGTATAAATACAGAAGAAAAAATCTTTAATTTTAGAAATTTCAAAGAGACATCCAGTGATATGAGTAGAAATATTCTATACAAGTTTTGAATAAAAGTCGTCACACATGTCACGTGACAGTCAGGGGAGTTTTTTAAAAATTCCACACACAGTCACGTGACGCACGCACTCGTCACTGGCATCATCATGATATTTGGAAAAGTATGAAAAAACTCTCGAGATAGACAAAGAGAAAAATTGTGTGTGCAAGAGAAGAGGAGAAAAATGACGACACAATCATCTAAAAATAAAAATCAAAAAACAAATAATACTGTCAAAAATTTGAGAGAAGAACAAAAACAAATATTCGTTAGATTATTTATTATTATTATTATTATTATATAATCATAAAAAAAGACGAAAATTAATCGGCAGGAACAAAGAAAAGGAGGTAGATCCACGGCGGCAATATAGAAAAACAAAAATCAAGACTCAAAATTACATTTTGTTATATTAAAAATAATATATATTTTTATCATCATTTATTTTCATTGTATTTATTTTTCTTTTCTTTTTTTTTTTTGCTTCTTTTCAATGCACCTGAATAAGAGAAAATGGCGAGCTGAGCCCACGTCTCTCTCCCCCCCACACAACAAACCATTAAGTAAGAGCCATTTGATGGCGCCGCCATGGTTCGCAAACCTCCCCCTTCTTCATCCTCCTCAAGTCCATAATGCCCTGCGGGTTAAAAAATGAAAAACACGGGCACAGAAACACACACTGCCCCGTTATGCGCAGCCAGGTAACAAACAAATACAGCTGCCCACACCCTCCGTTTCAAAAATAACACTGAGGAGGGAAAAGAGTTAATTTAAAAAACATAAAGAATTAAAAATCAAAGTTGTGAAGAATGCATCCTAATTGGTTGGCACCACACACGTCCACCCCCGCCTTAACCCGCGTTCAAGGCAACGCTCGGCCTTCCGTACAACAAATTCCCTTTATTCACACGTCAACGAGATATTCAAAGAGAAAAATAAAATCTAAAAACTAGAAATTTTTTTAAATTAATCAATTAATCATTCAATCAATCAATCAATCAATCAATCAATCAATAAAAAAATAAATGGGAAAAAGAAAAGGAAAAAAAAAAAACACGCATGAAATTTAATATATTTATATATATATAATATATATAAAAAAAGAACACACAAAAATGTCATTACGTATGTTACAAGAAGTAGTCGTATGTACAAAGGTATTTTTTAAAACCCTTTATCTATTTTATTTAAGATCAAAAATCACAGGTAGAACAAGACCCTAAAACGCACCTTGCAACGCGAGTTTGGCGGGAGACAGGGGATCACTGGATAAAAGTTTGATTGCCATTTTTTTTTATCCATAGCAAGATGCGATTATTTTTATTTGAAATTATTTATTTCGTATTATTTTGAAATTTTTGTATTTTGTTTTGTTGTTTTTGTTTTGTTTCGACAAATATCAAATTGTTTCATAGAGGCCTGAATAAGGCGACTTAAATCTACAATAAAAGACATCGGGATGATAAAAATAGTCCACCAAATATGAAAAAATGGGATATTATCATTATTATCATATTGACCTTATTATTTTACACTTCTAAAGGGAAAAAACGATCAATTTTTTTTAATTTTTATATCAGTATTTTAAAATAGTGAACAATATCAAAAAGTAGATAAGAATAATATTGTACCAGCAACAAGAGAAGTATCATTAAGGCATCGAGATATTACAGTTGGACATCTCACGAGTAGACCACAAAAAGATAGAAGAGAGAGTGAGGAAAAAGAGATCATGGAAAAAGAGATGTAGAACGCGCACCGGGCGGAGCGTGCGCCCAAGTGCGGACGCGCGATCTCCACGACGCCACCCCCACGGAGAAAATGCATAAGGGGGTCGCGAGCGAGGACAACCCACGCACCCACACCGAGGGCACCCGCACCAACACACGCACTTAAAAATTCCTAAATTTATTATTAAGTAGATTAATATCATGAATTTTTATTTTAGAATTTTTTTTTTTCTGGTTTTTTTTTCTTTAAAATTCTTTCTTTTCCTAAAAGATTTCCAAGTGGAAAAAAGCTTCTTTTTTTTCGTTTTTTTTCAGTAACAGGAAAAGGGGTTAGGGGTGGGGGGAAAGGGGGCAATAATGAAAAAATTGTATTTCTCAAAAAATCCAGAGGTTAAAGGAATTAAGAAGTTGGATATTAAAACGAATGGGGAGAACAAATCTCAACGACTCACACATCATTCATCCACCAGTTAACAATAAAAAAGGGTTAAAAGTTGCTTTTCCTTTTTCTTTTTAAATCAAAGGAAGGCAGGAAGGAGGTCAAAAGAGATGATTTAAGCTCGCGGCACCATATCAATACTCAACTTTACAAATGTTGGTCAGATTTTTTTTTTTTTTCTTTTTTCCAACGAAAAAAATAATATTGGCACGTCGAGTGAGCAAAAAGAGATTTCCACCTGGGGAGAGAGAGTTAAAGAGAGAGATAGAGAAAGATGGAGATAGAAATAGACAAAGGGATGCACCCGCACCTTATCGTTGTAAACTAGTAATTAATTTTCTTTGAATTAAGAGGAATAAAAAACGAAGAAGAAAATTCAGTTTTAACTAAAAGAAGACTAGAGCGACCAATTTTTTGTTCATGTTTTTTTCTTTCTTTCTTTCTTTTCAAATCTAAACCCCAAAACTTAACATATTTTGGGAAGGAGGGTATTTTTTAGTTTTTTTCCTTTTTCTTTTACTCTTGAAAATTTTTTAAATTATAATTCTTCGATAGTAATTTTTCTTTTTTAAAAAAAAGAAAAAAACAAACCAAGAAAAAAAAAAAAAAAACACACCCTCCTACACTCGCCCTTTGTCCTGTGACCTGAGAGGCGACCCGCGTCGGCAGCGCCAAAAAATTAGAACTGACCACACACATTAATAAGTAAAAAAAAAAAAAACGAAAAAAAAATTTTAAAAATTCAAAAATTTAAAAATCAAAAAAGAAAAAATATGTATATAATATATACAAGATAGCGAACACACGCTTACATAACGTTGTCCACGTTATTACCAACTAGATGTAAACTTGAACAAGCACAAATTAATAATAATAATAATAAAAAAAAAAATTATTAAAAAAAAAAAAAATTATAGCAATAATAATAATAATAGTAATAATGATAATTATATATATATAATATATATGTATGTATAATAATAACATTACAATAATTAATTAATCAATCAATAATAATAATAATAAAATAATGATTACTCACTAAATTAAATGACGATGGTAATAATAATAATAGTAATTAACAAGGAACAAAATTTCATAGAAAAGTTGATGCGAAAAACAAAGGTTTGTGCAAATACTCACATACCTTGCACATTGCATTGGGCTCGAAGCCACTAATCAATCAATCACACGTAAACATTAACAAGATATTTAAAAAAAGAAAGTTTTTTCGGGGTATCGGGAAGGAGAGGAGTTTTGTTAGGCGCAAATCAAGCGCTGCCGACATGTGTGAGTGAAAGAGAGATGAGGATGCTGCTGCCTGAAAAGACCACTCAGTGGTCAGTTATAAAAATAAAATACAATGTGTCGTGTGTAGTTTTATGCATGGATGTGTTTGCCCCACGCGGGGGTTCGTTTTGCCCTGCACTGCGTGTGAGGATTCAAGTAAGGCTAGGAAAGGAAAGGTAAGGTAAGGAAGGAAGTAAATGAGGTTGGTGGGACCTTTGATTGGAAAGCGGACGCTATTCGGTCGGTGTTTCGTGGTTTTGGGGGGTCTGGTTGGTAAATTTCTTTTAACTGTTAATTAATTAGTTAATTATTTAATTATTTAATTATTTGTTTATTTATTTTTTGTTGAAGTTGGTGGGATTTCCTGAGATTTGTTGCTTTTCGTTGACGTGACTTTACACCTTTTTTTTTTTTTTTGTTGTTGAATATTTCTATTAACTTGTTTTTTTTTTCTTGTTTGAGCAGAGCGAGCGGCGCGGTCCGTTTTTGTTTAAAATTCGTTTTTTTCTTTCTTTCTTCTACCTTCATTTTTCCGTTTCTTTTGTGTTTCTTGTTCGTCTTCGTTTCCTATACACGTCGTTGTAATAATAATCTTAATAACTCAGAACTCCCATTCCTCCTCATCATCCGATTTCTCTATCCTCTGCTGCAGTTTGTCGATGTTCATTTGTCGTTCCTCGGGCTCGTCGAGCGCATCCCACCTCTCGTCGTTTTCGTGCAGCGATTTCTCCAACCGCTCAATCTTGGCCAGTCGCTCGTTGCTCTCCTCCACCATTTCCTCCTCGTCGTCATCGTCCTCGTCCTCGTCCTCCCTCTCGTGGCGCGCGCCCCTCGGCGCCACCAGCTCGTGGTCGGGCGCGGGCGCGGGCTCGACGCGCACCGTCTCCTCGGCGGACAACGGCAAGTCGAACTCCTCCGTCTGCCTCACGCACACACCATTGATGATGACGGCCGTCTTTCTCGAGGCACTGCGTTTGGCCTCGTCCTCACTTTCACTGCGCTCGTCGTCCTCATCGGCCACGATCTCCCCCCAGCCGGGGTTCACCCACTGCGGGGCGGCCGGTTTCCGCCGACTCGACGACTTTTCGCGCACGTCCCTGTCCCTGTCCCTGTCGGCGTCCCTGTTAGGGTCCCTGTCCCTGCTGAGCTCCCTGTTTGGGTCCCTGTCCCTGCTGGGGTCCCTGTTCACGTCCATCGGTTCGCACGCACCGGGCAGTCCCTTCGAGCTGCTGTCCGAGTCGTCCTCGTTGTACTCACTGCTGCCAATACTGTCCACTTCGTAGTCCATGTTCTCCTGCTTGATCGACCGGTGAGGTTCGTGATTCAGGTGATGATGATGATGGTGGTGGTGGTGGTGGTGAGCATGTCCCTGGTTCGGTCCGGACGAGAGACTGAGGTCGAGGCCGCTCATCTGAGCCGACGCCTCGTCGTAGAAGGGGAAACCTCCCAAAGGCCCGAGAGCGCTCCCTTTTTCTTTCTGCAGTTCAAGAAGTCGTTGATTGAGCAGCAGACGGAACTGAACGGGATCGAAGGTCGGGGCGGATGCCTCGCGGTTACTACCACTACTGTTCGCGTTGCCGGCACCCGCCACTTCCTCATTTCTGTGCGGCGCCTGCTGTTTCAGCCGCATTCGATGATTGTGGAACCAGTTCGTAATGGTCCTAGCAGTCAAACGCAATTCCTGAGCCAAAAATTCGATCGTCGCCGTCCCCGGGTATGGGTCTAGAGCAAACGCCAGCCGCAGAGCTTCTTTCTGTTCTTCCGAGAACAGAACCCGCGGCTTTTTAGGCGCCGGTCCGATCGGACTGTGTCCGAGCGGAGTGCTAGCACCCGATACGAACGGCGGTTCCGTAGATTCTGCGCCGTCGCAGTAATCCACGTTATTCCGTCTACGTTTGTTTGCTAAACACAACAACAACAACAAAATTAGTAAAACATAAACACGACACCTCTCCACACCCATAAATACCTTCACGACGTTCGTTTTTCAGCGCCTGCAAACGATCGACATTGTGGGGGTCGTTGAGCCAGAGCTGCATCCGAATAAACGGTTCTCTTCCCTTGATGCTGAGCATGTGCCATGGCTTTGGTTTGGACAACAACTCGCTCACCGAGCCCTGAGACAACCCCAAGACGGCCTCACCAAAGATCTAAACCAAACAAAATTAAATTTCACGACATTTTGCTTTTTCTCAATTTCGTTTCTACCTTCTGCCCAATGTTGTTGGCCAGAAGTGTCTCCTTGATCCTCGTCGTGATAAGTTGCGTGTCCAAGTCCTGCGTCAGCGCCGCCATTTCATAGACTGACGGCTGCAGATGGCTCATGGCCCGAGGGCCCATCACCTTCTTAAGTGCAGCATCAGGAGTGGGTGCACGCGACATGTCAGGACCCGTAGGCAAATGCACTTGATTGACCGTGATTGGATGCACATTACAAGTGCCGTTGTTTGTTTGTTTCATAGCGGTCTCATACTCCTTCTGCAAAGGGTGGGACTTGCACGAGGTAGTTGCTGTTTAAAAATAAAATAAATTAATAAATAAATTAGTTAATTAATTAATTAATTCAAAGTTCTTACGGGGACTAGCTCCATAGGAACCTGTCCGCATGAGTTTCTCTGGTGCGATTTTGTACTGAGACGCCACCAACTTATGAACCGCGTTCTCATCTTCCAAAAAGATTTTCATGCGGATAAAAGGTTCGCGTCCCTTTTGCGTCAACATGTGCCATGGCTTCGGTCTGGCCAAAAGGTCGGAGACGCTGCCTTGTGACAGACCCAGAACACTTTCGCCAAACAACCTTTGACTGATGGAAAACTGACTCAGCTGCTCTTTAACCTTCAAAATAACAAAATTAAAATTTTTTTTTATTTACTTTAAATTGTTTATTTATTTATTTATTTAATTTATTTGTTTATTTATTTTTTACCTTTTTCACAATGTCTTCCGTATTGAGATTCGTGTACTGATCAAACTGCTGCTGCGTAATTGGGGGCAAGACAGCCTTGAGGGGTCTTTGTGGGGGTGTGGGCATTGAGGGCATTGATGGCTGTGAGATGAGCGAATTGGTGATGGACTGCATGCGTTGAAGCGGAGATGCTGCCGTGCAAACTGTGGTTGACGAATCGTCTGCCAATCCAAATTAATTAATCAATCAACCAATTAATTAATTAAGTAACAAATTAACCAATCAATTAACCAAAAACTCACCCGTTGGTTCTGTCTTAGGTCTGACCAGAGTAAAAGCGCTGCCTGCATGACGTAGTGTGTCGTTTATATGACACTGAGGTGAGTCACAACACCTTTCTCTTGATCCAGGCCTTTCCATTTCCAGGCCGTTGTCTTTAATAAATTAAAAAAAAAAATTAAAAAAAAAAAAAAAAAAAAAATCAAAAATAGTTTGAATAAATTACCGATAGAATCTCCGCCATTTCGCATTTTCACTGTCGCAGTGCTGTCCTGTCGCCGCTCCCTATCCTTTGGTAGACTGAGGTCTTGCACCCCATTTTGCATCACCATGTGGTGATGTTGCGTCAGTTTGCTCAGTTCTTGGTGGTACACGTTAAGCGCCAATCTGATTTCCTCCTGAGTCCTCAGGTACTGATCCTTGGGGAAATCGAATGGAGGTCCGAGCATGGCCAAATCTTTGGGCTGTTTCCCCATTAATTTGGCCAATTCCTCCTGGTAGATTTTCGTCACCATCTCCTGCGGTATGTCATCGTTCTCGTATTTCCTGATCCTCCTCTGCAACCCTGCCGAAAAACAGTTGTCCATTTTGCCGCCTTCCTCGCTATTGCTCTTCTCGTCCAACGCCAGGGCCAGGTGATGATGGTTTTTCATTGCCATCTGTGCTTCATTCAGGATGATGGCGATCCGTTCTTCGGTGGCAGCATCGTCCTGTCGAAAGTTGGGCAGTCCCGGTTCTTTGCCTGAAAAACCAGCAGAATTTTTGGTCGTTGTTCTCCAAATCACAGCCGATCCTGCAATCACAACATTCCTGGCCTTAACTCCCATAACACACCACAAAAAACCAAAAAAACTAAAAAAAAAAACCAAAAAAAAAAAAAAACCAAAAAAAAACTAAAAAATCCAAAGAATGTTGTTTCGAGATAATAAAACCAACTTAATACAAATATAAAATCAAATAAAACAAACGAAAAAAAAACTAAAAAGCCTTGGAATGAATCCAGAGAGGAAAATCGCCCATGAAATATCAATTGAAAAAACACACACACAAAGATTAAGTTGAGGCCACAATTAAGTTCGCTCACCTTTTTTGGGCACCAGAGCCTTGAGCGTGTAGATACAGTTGTCGTCGCATGCCCATGCATGCATTTTGCGGTACGAGTCTCGTCCCTTCTCTGTTAACTTGTCCCACGGTTTTGGCTTGGATAGCAACTCACTCACAGTCCCTTGCGACAGGCCAAGAATGTACTTTGCGAACAATCTCTGCCCGATGTTGTGGATGCTGAGCAGCTCACGCACTCGTCGAGAAATGTTCAGAGTATTCAGACAGTCGTTTGCATATTTGTCAATGTTGTGCCTCAGCATTTCTTGAAGGCGCTCCAACGTGGCCGACTCGACCATATCCTTGGGCGCGTCGTCCTTTTGCGATGATTCGTGGGGCGAGACGCCATTGCTCAGTGAGATAGCGGGCGGCGTAGTCGAACCTGGCGTTGTAGCCCCCACTTGAGGTAGGGGTTGAGATTTTGCATCCTCACTGACACACGTCGATGATGACGAATGTGGAGGAGGAGGAGGAGGAGGAAGAGGAGTTGTGGCCGATGAATTGTTTGCATTGGACGCTGGGCTGCTGCCGTTGTGAACGTCGCACGCGACGGCTTCGTCGTTCGTCGTGTGGGTCCCATCCGCCGATCCACCGTTGGTCACGGCACCGCCGACGCTGTCCGTCTCTTGCGGTGACAAGGTGCGTTGCCATGACGACACAATCTCCTCACCCAAAAGGGAACCAAACGTCTCGACAGTTTGCAAGGGGGGAGGAAAGGGGGCGGTTGCCAACCCCAACAGCGGAGAAGGCCCTGCAAGAGAAAGGTGCAAAAACGCCTTAAATGTCGAGAATCTCGACCCTTTTTTTTTTTTTTTTGTTATTTTTCAAAAAAATCAAAAAAAAAATAAATCATTTTTTTTAAATTTTTTAAATTTTTTAAATTTTTTTTTAAAATAAATAATATAATTTTTTTTTATTCCAAAAAAATTATATTACATTTTCTTTATTACCAAATTTCATTAATTAACTTAAAACAAGCCAAAAAATATTTGGTATATAAATTTTTATTAAAAATTAAAAAAAAATAAAAATTTTTGCAAGACCAAAAAAAAAAAATTTTTTTTCTAAAAAAAAAAATTTTAAAAAATTTAAAAAAAAAAAAAAGCATGCATAATAAAGAAAGATAATGAAAAAATGTAGAATTAAGATTATAGAAAAAAAGTTAAAAGAGTAATAAAAAAAAAAAAAAAAAGTTTCGATAAACAAAATAAAAAAAAAAAGTAAAAAAAAAAAAAAAAAAATAGATAGAAATAAAAGAAATGTGAATAAGAATAAGAAGAATAAGAAGAATAAGAAGAAGAAGAAGAGGAAGAGGATGTTTGCTGCTGCTGCTCTTGCTGTTCCTGATTTGCGTTTGTACACCTTTCTCTCATGCGGCCAGCGGCCTCTCTCCCTGGACGACACACCAACCAACGCACACGACACAGGTGCACACGGAAGGAGGAGAAGAACGAACGGACAAAATGGGGTAAGATCGAGGGGGGGGCACCCCCGGGTCCCACACCACGCTTTTATACTGACGGGCGTCTCCAGAGGAACTCGAGCCCCAGGCAACGGAGAAAGATGAAGGACAAGGACAGCACGCGGATCAAACAGATAAGGAGACAGGTGAAGCCAAGAAACTTTTAAAGTGTCCTACCTGTCACGTCGGCATTGCTCCCTTTGAGCGTCGTGTTTTCCGTCTGAAGCGATTTCGTCTTCTCCACCAGCAGAACTTCCAACGGTTTCTGGCCACTTTCCGAGAACTCTATCGACTTTAAAATGCTGCAACGACAAGACGACAAAAACAATAACAAACAATCGTCATATTTCTTTTTATTTCTTTCTCGTGACCGCATTCCCGTACGTTCAAATAAGGGAAGGGACAACATCGAGATGAGATAAAACATGTAAATGCACTTGTTTCGAAAACTTGCTCCGACTACCGGTCGATCCGCACCATGTTTTGAATAATGCAAAATGATAACATCCACTTTAGCATACGCGTAGACATGCGCAAGCGTATTAATGCCGTATCAGATCACAATTCAACCGCTTGCCGTTCGTTTCAATCGATTTAACCCTCTCGATACCGCCGCAAATCCCGCACATTTCGCGAGTACGCACCTAAGTTCTCGTTTAATTTCGTCGTAATCTTTTTGAGCAAGGAGTTTGTCCTCCAGTTGCTGGACCAACCGATTTTTTTCTTCCACTGCTTCTTCTAACCGAGCGATCTAAACAACAACAACAAAACAAAATCACAAAGTTAATTTAACTAATTCATCATTTTCTATGTTCCGTAAACGCTCTCATTGAACGCGGTATCCTTTGCCAAACTAACTAAATGGCTAAAATAACTGCCCAAATTCATCAAAAACATAAAATAAATGTTTAAATTGATCAAAACGATTGAATTCAATATCTAAATTGCGGAGTAAAAATCCAGATTTTGTCAATAGAGCATTTACGGTACCCAATACACGATCACGGGGTTCTACCGTAAATAAATTCATTTAATACCTGCGCACTGGCCGTTTCTTTCATTTGTTTTATAGTGGACTGCAACCTCTGAACGTCGTCTACGAGTTGTGAGATCTTCGCAACAAAGAAACAAACAAAATAAATATTAATTACTCCCATTCTACCCTATTCCCTCAAACACCCTCGAAAATTTCCCAAGGCACCACCTCAAATTTACATGTTAGAAAAAATAAAAAAACAATAAAAAAAATAAAAAAAATTTAACATCTAAATTAAGCTTGCCTGCATGTTCTTTTTGGTTAACAGATCCGACTCCTGGACGAGACGCAATGAGATAAAGAGAGAAAAAATCAAGTGTTAGTAGCACGAAAGCCATGGCAGCAAAGGGGTACGGCCCCAGAGACGAGTGTAAAGCGGAACAAACCACCGACAACACGACAAGGGGTAAAAAAAAAAAAAAAGAGAGATGGGGGAGAAGAAAGCGATAATAGACGCCAAAAAAAAAAAAATGTTAACGACTAGAGGGCGCTTCGTATGACGGGGTGTAGTGTGGTGTCACCTCCTTTTCCTTGGCGGCCAACTCCACCTCGAGGGAGCTGCGTGTCAAGATGTCGATCGTCTGCTCCATGTCGGGTGCCTTCTGGATCTTGTCGGCCAGTTGGAGGGAATGCGTGGCCGCCACGAGCTGTTCCTTAAGCTGCGCCACTTCCTTCTCGGCCAACGCCGCCCTCTGCAACAACGACAAAAGTTGACGACGACAACATTTAATAATAATCAAAAAAAAAATAATCAAATAAAAATAAAAAATTCGAGACGACTCGTGTATTTTGATGGATGCAAATGGAGTGAAAACTCAATTAGTGCTAATGATTTAATTATCTTTGTGTGAGGGGGGTGTGGATGGGGCTGGGGGAAGGGTAAGAGAGAGAGGGAGAGAGAGAGAAAGGAGCAGAAGAAGGAGGCAAGTTGACGCGTGATGCGCAACTGGGAGGAAACACAAAAATTCAGTCACTTTTCAAGCATATAGCCCGGATCTACCCACCCCCCCGCAGTAATCTGCATAACTGGCTTACTAATGTTATCTTCAATCTATGAATATTCAGTTGCCTGTGCTGCGCTTGTTTAACTTACTTTGCAACATTAAATGTAATTAATTAGCTATCTAATTGTGAAGATTTGGGGCAGGAAATGGAAAATGAAATTTCCACAGCCACAACGAGACACGGCGTGCGCCTCAACCCTCCCGACAACGGCAAACGCCAACCGACTTAATTACCCCGAGTTTATAAACAAACCAGTGGTCCATGACGTCGACCACCACTATCGTCACACCCCATACCCCCCTCCGCAACGCTCCGCCAACCAAACCCCCTATTCCAAACCCCCGCAAACACTTCCTCGCAATGACCGAGACGTGGCGCACAAACGACGCTCGACCCAAGATCATTATCGAACCACCAAACGACAGACCGAGAGAAATTTACACCACCTGCGGCCGACGGACAACGAACGTGAGGCCGACACGAGGCCAATGTCGTAACTCCACGAGGGGAGTGCAAAGAGGGGACCTCGAGATAAAACCAAATCGATAAAACAAAACAAAAAAAAATAATATATATATAATGGTCACTAAGAATTTTAAAATCAAAATAAATTAAACACCCCCGAGCTAAACAGGTGGGCATTATATAATAAACTCAAGAAGAAAAAAAAAGGAGCAACAAGTATGTGCAGTGTCTGGAGTTCCCCTGACGGATCATCACCTGAATGACCTCTTCGACTCAGTGGTATTCGATTTACGGCCCTTCTCCTTAACGAACCATCTCTTTTTGGTGTCCAGCAGGGTGCTCGCTAATTAACATGAAGGACACAAATCACTTGGCGGCAGACATCCATCAGCCGAGGGGAGCCGCCATCAAAGCCACCGGGGAACGCGGGGGCGGAATCAGCCGCGGGGGGCTGACGAACGTTTCACTCAACGCTCAATTGTGAATTACACCACGGGGCCGAGCAAGGGTCGCGAGGGGTGGGGAATAAGAAGGGCAAAACACGAAAAATTTGAAAAGAAATTTTAAAAAAATAAATGAAAATATTTAAAGTTTTGGATAACTCACCTGATTGGCTCGCTCCAGGTCGTTGAGGATCATCTCCATCTCATCGGACCTGCAAACACCAACAAGTCCATCATCAGACTGGTCAAGCGGGGGGTCACTGGTCATATTTGCCGGTGGCCGCTCGTGGCCGTCTCGCTTGTGCGAATTTGCTCGCGTGACCACCTCGGCGCGGCCGCGGGCAAAAACAGATCGTCGTGGCCAGTGGCGCGTGGACGCCAGGGGTGGAAAAGGGACGGGTGGGGAGGATAAACAAATTTTACAAAAACAAAAACAAAAAAAAATTTTCAAAAAAAAAA
This sequence comes from Strigamia transsilvanica, assembly GCA_034701245.1. Classification (NCBI taxonomy): domain Eukaryota; kingdom Metazoa; phylum Arthropoda; class Chilopoda; order Geophilomorpha; family Linotaeniidae; genus Strigamia; species Strigamia transsilvanica. Next base: position 52,056 of record JAQIXU010000067.1, on the reverse strand, counting down.
AAAATCAAAGCAAACAACAAATGAGCGCGAGGGAATAATAAAAAATAAAAAATAAAAAAATGGCCGACGACAAGTGAGATGTGGAAAAACACAAAGAAAAACGCCAGGTGAGAGAAAAAGAAAACAATAAAAAGTAAAAACGTAAACTCACTTGGCATGCGACTCCTCATCATATTTGCTCCTGAGGTCAAACAACTCCGACTGCGAAATATCCAAGGCTAAAAGAAAAAAAACAAACAAACACGACCAAATATGAGTATAAAAGGCAGAAAAAAGCGCTGGCGTCCGCTATATTGGCAGGCTCGTCTGCCCCTCGCGGCAAATGACCTTGTTGGACGCGGCCGACAGGTAAGGCGCACACCTGTTAATCGGGGGAGGGCAGCCCGAGGGACGACGTGTCCTCCGTGCTAATGTCTTGATTGCGCCGTCGGCCCATGTCTGCCCTCGGGACAGTGGTCAGAGGGACACAAAGAAAGATCGCAACGATTTTCCTTTGTGGTTGGATTGGAGGGGAAAGAGAAAAGAGAAGAAAGAACAAGAAAAAAAAAAACGGAAAATAAATAAATAAAACAAAAGTACCGGTTTTCACAAGTTTCTAAATGCGAAATTTAATTAATGATTTTTTTTTTTTAATTTTTTTTTAAATTAACGAAGGGAATTTTAGAAAAGTTCATTTCGCACATTTTTTGAATAAATAAATCTTTTCCTTTTCCTCTCTCTCATCTCCTCGATGAATCAAAGACGCTTAAAATTTAGATTTCTTATTTAACTTGTTGCTGTTTAAACAGAAACGCCTCTCTTAATCATTTCCACGCAAAACTTAAGCAAACTTTTACATTTTTCCAACCCAAATGTGAACTATTAAATATTTAGTCAATTAAAAAGCGCATAAATGATTATATTATTGAAAACGAACATTTTAATTAATTATCGCCACATTTCCACGACATAACGACATAACGAAACAATACTCAAGAAAGAAAAAACGAAAAAATACGGAAATTTCAACCTGACCTTGCTTGTGCCATCTACTGGCAAAGTGAAAAAACATTAACTTTATAGAGCCGTATTTCCCCTAGTGGCCTGAGCTGTCCGTGTCGGTCCGTGGCTGTGGCATTGCGTTCCAGTCGGGATCTGTGAGGCGTCACCTGGCTGCAGGGGAATCATGTGGCATCTCCGTGCACCCTGATTAGCCTCCAGCCAAGCATCCGACGACAGCGATTGGCAGTCGATGACCAAAGCGGATCTGCTCTTCGCGCCCCTCTCCCTCCCCGATCCAAGTCACGCGGCGCGCGCATCTTATCGCTAATTTCCTTCCATGTGGGTCGCAGTGGCTTACTCGTCTCGTCTCCCCCGTGTCCACTGGGCCAAACGCACAAATGGAATGGGGGAGAAGGCGGCGCGGAGGGGGCACGGAGGGGGAGGTGGGCGGCAAGGCCAGGCAAAAATATGCAAATGTGCGATGTCAGGTTAGCGCAGTTCAGCGTCCGCTTCGGCGCCGGCATTTTATGGCCTTTTTAACCCTTTTGCGCATGCGGCAACTGATTTAACGCCCCGGGTCAACGAACACTGAGCGGTGCTCACCACTTTGTAAGTTGGTCACGTGTTGCTCCGTGTCTCCCAGTTTCTTGGTGGCGAGTTTATGCGACTCGTTCAGGTGTCGCTCCTTAGTGGCGAATTGCCGTTCCAGATTCGACTCCTTCTCCTGAATGCGGATCTAAAACGCCAACGAAAACATCGCGAATTAACGTCTAAACGCGACAAAAACGCGACAAAAACGCAACAAAAACGCATCCCGTCCAGTAAAAATTGAATGAAAAATCCAAAATAAGATAAACAGAGGCCCCGGGCCCGCGAACGTCTTAAAACAGCCCCCGTCTTTATTAATTGTACCCACCTGTACTGCCGCGTCCAGCCTTTCTTCGTATTCTTTAATCTTCTCCTTGAGTTGTTTGATTGTCACTTCTGTGAAACAAACAAACAAAAACAAATAAATATTTCGCCGTCAATATTTCATTGCGCATTTCCCTGCCCCTGTGCTCGTCGTGGGAGGAAACTCGTCTTACCACAATGGCCAAATCCATCACTGTCGCGCTCATCACTCTGCGGACGCCTCGCACAGGTGAGAAGTCGGGGGGGAGGAAGGTGGTGGTGGTCTGTACTCACGAGGGTGACTCGACCACTACACCTCCCCTATTGCAGTAAATCAATTTGGCACAGTCTCATCATCATTATCGAGATGATCCCCTCCCAGGTGTCGATGTGCAGACCCAATCTCCACTCGAGGGACCGGGCCGACCTTCGCGTGGGGATATCGGCATAGCGTTCCTCCGTCATTTCTCTTCTCCCCCTCTCTCGCTGTCTCTCTCTCTGCTCGTTTAATGGACCGCTCGGCGCAAAAAAGAGAGTGAAAATCTCGAAAGGGGGGAATGGAAAGTTCGGTTTTGTTTTCCACCCAGTTTTGCGAGTCCATTGGCATTCACCCGAAGGAAGATCGCGTGTGGCTCACGAGGCCGACCGGAAACGGATGCGTCTCCATTCATGCACGCATGCACACGGGCGAACGCGGCCAATCCTCACAGGATTTAATGAAATTATCGGCCATTAAAGCAACTATCAGTTACACTAGGATCCATTGTAGCAGAACAAAAAAATTAAAAGAAAAAAAAAAATGGGAAAGAAAATCGAGTGAACGAAGGATGGTGTTCGCGAACAAGCTCATCGACACCGTGTCCAGTGGTGACGTCACGCTAATTACCGATTTCCGGGAAAAGTGTTGGGAACGGACTGCACTCACCTTGGTTCTTCACTTCCTTGAATTCTGCGTTATATTCGTGCAACGTCTCCTTCAGTTGTCTGTTTTCCACCTCTAGATCGTTGAGTCGTTGCACTTTTTGCTGCGTTGCCATGCAATACTCGAGCACTGGCATCAGATCTGAAGCAAAACAAGAAACAGGAACAGAATTAGACCTAAATACAATCATCACAAACTCGCCAGCAGCTCAAAGCCATCCATCAATGCTCTAATCGAGCCCCTAAATCCATTCGTTTATTGATTAATTAGAGATGATCGGTCGCGATGGCCATCGCGATCCCCGCCCATAATTAGGCCTTTAATGAGAGGCCGTGCAGGAAAGTTCTCATGGGCTTCCTGTGCCGATTCAAGGCCATTTTTTCGCCCTTTTCACATCCGTGTCTCCCTCTTGCGCTAATCAAAACGCAAATACACATTTTTAAAAGATAAAAAAAAACAACAAACAAACATTTCGATTTCCCTTCCCATCGCATCCCTCGCTCCTTTTCATATCACCGTCATTAAATTTATTTATTTTATTTTTTTTATATCCGTTCGATGCGCAAGCACCAATGGCGAATTCACCATTGACACAAAATGACCGGAAACGACACGCACCACCGAATCGCCACAGGCTCAACACTGACCCACAACCACCACAGGGAACGCGCAGCTCACTTTTTTTTTTCTTTTTCTTTTTTTTTTTATATATATTTTTATTTTATCAATTGCATCCCAAGTCAACAACATCTCGGAGGAAAAGCGAATGAGAACAAAGCAAGAAAAGAAAAAAGAAAAAAAGAAAGAAAAAAAATCCACAACAAGCAGTTAATGGGCATTGCCATCTTATTAAATTGATCCAATGTCCAGTGCACCATCTCGGCCATTTTCATTGGTAATCGAAATGTCTCGGTGGGGGGTCCGCGCTGTAAAACGACCCCTAACCACAGGGTCAGTCGGATCCGAGTGCCCCGAACTCCCACCATCACCTCCAATTAGCCATTGGTCGTTGTAATTAATGTCTTTGTGGCACCGCTCCTTGCAGTTCGTTTATTGACGCTTATCCCGAGGCTTGCGAGGGCAACAAAAGAACGCAAAAGACTGATGGATGATAGAATTTATGACAGGCGGCGATCAGCCTTCCATTTATTGCTCATCACACCTTTTCTTTGCCAGGTGTCTTTTGATGCAAGCCGCTGCGAGTTAACTTATTCGCCACCTGCCACTTTTGTCTCATGCCATGTTTTATTGATGACGCCAAAGGGTTATCCCTTATTGCCTCGAGGGCGTTATGTTTTCCTCTGACAGTAAAAGACCTTAACTGAGGACGCGGGGGGAAACGCCAGCCATAAGGCCATTACGTGGGCATGAGCAAGAGTATAGGGGGATGACGACGGTGCCCATTTTTATCCATTATGCCCTGAGGGAGTTAAAAAGAAGCCTCGTTTTCGGTCCGAAGAGTGGGTAGGGGTGTGGGTGGGCTGGGGGTGAGTGAGTTAGACGACGAAGACGAAGGAGTGAGAGGGTGGGGGCGGGGGGGGCGGATATTTCGCTTTCATTTCCTCGTTTCCTCGTTTCCCATACGAATGCATGGCGTTCGTCGTTTCCCCTGTTCGCGCGGATGCACCTCAGCAGCCCCGTGGCTCATAGGCCCCGACAAAAGCGGGTCTTTTCAAAAACTCATAGTGCAAGGACCGCCATTTTGCGCCCCGCGACTCGTCTCTCTCTTGCTCTCTCGCTCGCGTTCTCGTTTTCTCTCCCCCTCGCGTTAATTAACAGCAGGCAGCAGCCGCAGCGTCAACTTGCAGCTGCCGCCATTTCTTTGGTGCCGGGTCGATTGATCTTTATCGTGTGACGCAACCTCAGACGAAGAGGAGATCCGAATTATGAACTGCGATCAACGCCCGAGATAAGCGGCAGGCGGGGCCAAATGCGCAATATGGAGGACGCAACAGAGGAGGAACGAACCGAATCACAAACATGTGCACTTTGTCGATTTCAATCTTTGATTTCCCATCGCAGATTCGATCAAACTTCCTCCAGCGCTCCGTCCCGCGCCCCCTCCCTCGCACAAACGGTTCCCCGACCCCCTACGCATTTCGGGGGGGCCGGTGGACTGTCGAAATACAAGACGCGAGAGGGAGTACACAGTGAAAATAAAAAAGAAAAAGAAAAAAAGAAAAAAGAAAATAGAAAAGAAGGAAAAAAGAAGGGGCGGAAAGTGGTGGGGATGGAGAACCGAACGCCAGCGTCCCATTAGAGGAGAATAATAAAAGTGCCCCCTCCACCCTCCACTCACATCACTCAGTCCCGGAATGTGGGCTTTCAAGGAGCCCACGAGACGCCCTCAACTGGCTGCTGTGGCGCCTTTTTTTGTCGCTTTCTTTTTCCAAATGGATTTCGGAGATCCCTCCCCAACACACCCAGATCCGTTTCGTTAAAATGCACGTGTCCGCCATCGCCATCATCAACCGAGACGCAAAACTAACCCCCACCCCCCCGCTACACTCCCCATACCTCACCTCCACCTCACATCACGACCACATACCAAACCATATCCGACTTATCGACCGGTGCGGGCGCGCGAGAGAGCGAGAGAGAACGAGAGAGAGAGAGAACGAACGAGAACGAACGAACGAACGGGGGAGAAAAGAGCCAGCGCCAAGTGGTTTGAATCGGGGCGGCCATGTGCAAGGCGAGCGACCTTCGACTGGCTTAAATCATCATTAAAGCCGCGCTCGAGGAATTCCGGATCTTGGGGCCGTCGTAATTTGGCCGTGGGACTCCCACCCCCCCGTGGCGAAACACACAACAAGCAAGCGTCCTCAGTCCCTTAATTAAGGATGGACATCATATTGAAGAAACGAGAAGCAACTATTCATCAGGCGGGCTCATTTCGTGCCCGCATGAAAAATGATTCCCAGCTCACCTGAGCGGCCATCGCCACCACTGATTTCCCCCATCCAACTCCCTCGTCCTCGTCTTCGCCCTCGCCCTTCCTTTTCCCCTTTCCACCTTCCACCTTCCTCTCCATACCACTCGATTCCGCCATTCATGCCGTCATCAAAACCCAACAGCAACAAGTTGGCAAAGTGCCGCCTGCTGGTAGGGACACGCAACAGATGCCGACGCACAAGCACCAATTCGCGTCTCCCTTCTTCTCCTCCTTCTTCTTCTTCTTATTCTCTTCATCCGCCTCCCACTCTCTGTGGTGGGTGGAATCAGAGATTTATCGGAAAGGCGGTGTGCCGACTAAACCGGAAATCGATGCCGTAATGGAAAATTGATGTCACCACAACAACAACAACAACAACTGGGAAATAAAACCAACAGAACGTTACCGATTAACAGCTTTGATTTACTCAAAAACAACGAAAAATTTTTTTTAAAAATATAAACAAGACGAAGCGAGAAAGCGAGAAAAAAGGAAAGAATTGTATCCAACATGACCACATCGTCCTCCACCCCCATCATTTTATGAATCGTAAACGCAAAATGGCGAGTCAATAAACCCAACGACCACATCCACCCGTCGGGGTCAAGAACGGGACGCGACCTCCAATGGACACCGCGACAAAACGATCGGATAACACCTCCATCATCCTCCTCATCATGGCACCGATCAATGACATCATCATCACTACCTCTCGGTCCACCATTTTTATTCCTTTGGGATAATATTCGTTTAATGGAAAAGTGCCATTACGCTCAACCGGATATCGCATCGCTCCTCTAATAACCGAGTGTTTATCTCGAGTGGACGCCGCGGTCGTTTTATTCTGAACGCACTAATCAAAGGGTTGAGACGACAAGAGAAAGGGGAAAACGAACAGAGAGGAAGAAGGCGAAGGAAGGGAGTGGGGACTAATTGGCCGAGGATCCAGACGCAACTAATCAATAGACGCCATTATCATCATCGCCAGCATCACCACCGCCACCATCATCATCATCATCACCATCATCATCTCTTCCCGCCGTCCCTCCCTTCAAAATGGAGACCATCTTATCAAGCGCAAGGAGAACGCAGCATCCGACAACTGTGGCGAGCATCCCTAAGTGACGACACACGCCACGCCCCATCCGCCGCCATCACGCACTGATTTAGCCGCAAATAAGTCTACGGACCGAGCAGCGCCGGCGTTTAAGGGGGCACCGATCAAGCGGGGGAGAGGAAAGCGAAAGCTGTGAGCTGGCAAAGCTGGCAAAGCTGCCAAGGAATGGCGTGGTGGTCGGGGGACACGAATTAAGACGGAGAGAAACGCCATACAAACGACAGGTGTCAAATTTGAAAAATGGAAGATTAATTGCCCCCAAAGCATGGAAGAAATCAAACTGAATTTTAACAAATCGTCATTAATCAACGTCACTCGCCGCCCACGCAACAAAAACCAAAAAAAAATAAAAAATAAAATAAAAACACGACCGGTCGCACACAGGTGAGAAACAAATAAAAACAAATAAAAAACCTCGAAAAATGTCTCCCCCTTTAACTAAAACTGACCAGCGTTCCATTCATCCATGCAACGCCACGCTTTTCGACTTTTTTCCTCCTTATTTTATTTTCCAACACGGTTTGCTACGCATGCGTGGTCTTCCTCGCTTGTCCCCCTTCCCTACCCTTTGCCTTCAACTTCCCTCAGCGCAGTCCTCGTGCAATTTTAATCTGGAGGGGAGTCGCCCATTTGGCGTATGGCGGGCGCCCATGGCAAATTGCCTCTATGCAAACGCAGTAATTTATTTCTCTATATCTGCGCCCGCAATTTTATTAAATTAACTGCCACGTTTAAAATCCGATGCCCTCGTCCGACTTTGAACGCGAGGGTCGAGCCACAATCGATGGACCAAACTCCATTTCCCCTTTTTTCTCTCTCTTTATTCCTTCCATTATGATTTTTTCCCCTTTTTCCCTCTTTTCTTTTCTCTTAAACCTCATCAGCTGCTCCATATTGACCAAATATTTCCACACACACAACAAAAAAATAAAAAATAAAAATAAAAAAATAAAAAATATCCCAAAACACGCAGCTCGACGACAACTGCAGCAATCGTGGAGGGTAGAAGGGAGATGGCAAGAAACGCGAGCGGATGACGGCTGTAAACTGACGCCGGCCGCGTTCTATCAGTCGACGCCGACGCCCGCTATCGGCCCCAATCCCAACCGTTCATTTCCGGCAGCAGCGGTCACAGAGAGGCCCCGTTCCCTCACTCTGCTTCTTATCTGCACACCCCGATGACGCGTCTCCTTTTCCTTGCCCCTTGTCTGTCTTTCATTCTGTCTCTCTCTCTTTCCAGCTGCTTCGGCTCGTATCCTTGGTCATCTCCCTCGTCGAGATGACGCATAATTAGCACGCATCTCTTTTCCACGCCATTCTCCATTGCCCGACCCCTCCCCGGCAACCCTTTAAACACACTCATCTCAATCCCCTGCACCTGACGATACACAAAAAAGGTGTCGGTTCTCGACGACTTCTCCATCTCATAATTCCATTTAATTTGCCCCTAGAGACGCGTTGTTTTGAGGGTGACATCAACCCCATTACCCCTCATTGTCCATTCCTCTCGACGGGCCGAGGCCCAATTATTGGTAATAAATGTGCAAATTTTTAATTGGACAACCCATTCGTGTCCCAAAGGCGTCTGCGCTCTGTCCCAACATGCTTTTGCCACAGTAAATGCAATAAACATGGAAAACGGCACAAGGAGTTGTGGCCGAGAGGGGACGCGTTCACACGAGCAAATGGACGGAACGAGGCAGCGCTGGTAATCAATGCCTCATTTGAATAATTAAAATAATTAGCGTTGGCCCCATCAATGCAACTCCCACGATGCCTCTCGCTCGGTCCACCGATCAGCAAGAAACTAACTCGTTACAACGAAGATGCAAACGCCTCGACATCGATCCGCGCGCGTTCTCCATCACCCACATCCCTCCACCTCGCCCACATCCCATCCGCGTTCGTGGCCGCCAGCTCCGATTGCAGGCGGAGGCAAGTGATTAGGATGCTCAGCTAATGATATCGCTGAATCACAAAACAAAAGCGCTTCCCGAATAAAAATCTCGAAAAAATTTTTTAAAAAAAATTTGAAAAAAGTTTGAAAAAAATCGCTTTCCGATCGTTACAAGCCGTAATTATAGTTATTAAACATATTTGCGAGCTCTTAAATGAATATACATTATCGCATTAAGCGAACTGATAAAAAAGCGAAATAAATATTCGACCAAAACAAAGGCGCGCAGGTGACACGAAAACCTATTCGGTTGCGCTCCCCCATCCCACGCCATCGCATTCCCGTTCCGCGACGCGCGTCTCATCTTACTCTTTTATCGGACCTCAAGAAATATGATTAAAGAAGAATGAATTATGCGCATGCGCCGCCCACTCTGCCTTGATAATCGCAAATATTGGCTCAGGCGTGCGAATATGGCGACACGCGTTTCTTGATGGCCCTTGCATTCGCCCCGTCCGCCTCTTACTGACCAATGGCGAGCCGGCGACACCATGCGGGGTCCCCAGCCAGATAACGGGCGAGCGCAATGGCCGCGATAGCATCAAGGCGAGACAACAAACGCAGTCAATAATTAAGACCGAGGCGAACGCACACGGGTCAGGACACTCACCCAAGGGAGAGTACGAACGGGAAAAGAGAGACGGGGGGGAGGTGGGGGTGGATGGAAACCGAAGCAAGGGAGAGCGAGATACACTCTACCTGCATGCGTAGGTGGAGGACGATGTCGTTCGCTCGCGTCTGTCTAATCAGCGCCTACTGTCCTAATGGTGTGGACATCCTGTAAACACGAAGCGCAAAAAGCGAGCGACGCAGCTCCGCTTCAGATTTACGAGCTCGGGCTGAATGCACTGCTGACCCCGGCCTGGCAATTTACCTAATGAACTGCCACACAACGACGCTATGGCGCGACAATTTCCGTATGCCCACCTCTTTCCATCCCATACCCCGCTCCCGCCCCCGATTTCCCAGCCCGAAAATTGATTTCCCAATCTGCGATTTGACCTCTGCTCGTGTCCACTTCGCGGCCCGATTCTCGTTCCCCGCTAATCTTGCCATGTTAGATCAAGTCAAACATTTCGATCATGTGTAATTATTCAGTTAATTCCACTACATGCGTGTGCATAAACAAATAAAACTATTTCCACGTGAGATTGATCACTTCACTTTGTGTTCCCAATTGTCTCACTGCAAACTTTAATAATACGATTCTACATGCGTGACAATTATCTTTCTCCCTTTCTCCGCTTATATTGCTTTTCACTTCAATATTTTGATCGGCGTGTAATTATTGACTTGTGTAATTCCATTACACGCACAACCACTTTACCTTCGACTTGTCCCCAGCGTTCTCTCGCCAGAATCCAAACCCCCATCTATTAACCTCCACTAAATTGACATCACATCAATTGATGGACACAACTGACACGAAGAAAAAAACAAGAAAAAAACAAGAAAAAAAAAACATTCTTTCTTTTTTCCCACATCCCTCTTCGCCCCCTACCGTCATTATTTCAACCAGGGTCTCTCTCTCTAAAAAGCAAAAAAAATAAAAAAATTCCAGCACCTGCCATCGTCACACCGCATTCGGACAGCTCGTTGGAGCCGCGTCCGAGATGCGTGTCAAACGGCGTCTCCATCTAGTAATGGCCACCTCTCACTATGCATAATTCTCATTGGTTAAGTAGGCGAGCGGTGCAAGGCGACCCGTCCACGGAGCCCATCAATAATTCGAGCGCCGTCCAGCAGCGGTGGGCGTCGGAGGGCGCCTCCAGCCACCACCCTTTCCTTTTCACGTGGTGCAATGAACGGCTTGGATTTCTCATTAATAATATTCTACAGTGGCAGACAAAAGCCTTACGCCAGCCTATAATTTGGCCACGCATGCGCACCTCGCGGCCACGCCAAGGCGTTCACAACTACGCGTCTCTTTCTACATTTCGCTCGCGTCTGCCCACCCCATTCCCGCCACCTTGCTAACCCCCACCCTCCATATCGCCACGGATGGATGACGACTTGTGGCCGGGGTCTCTCTCTCTCTCCTGCTACTCTCGCTTTCCCCATCTTGTTCAATTCCATAAATTCATGTAATTTTCAATGCGAGCAGATTGGTGTCGACGTCCAAATCAAACACGTACGCACAGGTGAGGGTTGAGCAGCGCCTGACGTTTCAATAAAATATCACGCCCCCACAGACCCATGAATATTGCACTTGCATGGAGGGGAAGAAGACGAAGAGGGCGCGGTTCGAACCAATCAAATTTTATCTTCATTTTTGTACCTCATCTATTTCCATCCTTAACACCAAAAAAACATAAATAAATGTAAAAAAAAAAAAAATGTTAAAAATCGACTTCCGGTTTGTGTTAATTACTGGGACTAATTGAAAACAGGTATAAACGTCCAGTCGTTATTAAGAGACCCGTGTCCCGACTTCATCAACAATTCCCCGACACGAGGGGAGCGGGAATATTACGAGCATGTCCGGTTGGAGAAACCAATCGGTAATCAGGTGATTTTTATTCAGGTGATGGCGTTGCAACTCACCACTCCGTCCGCCCAATTATTGTCTGATGGATGCGACCTGTCCGCACAACTCAGGATGGCACGACCGAGGGAGAGAGGAAAAAACGGACCAAGATAAACAAGGGGAGGACGCCTTATGGCATTCCAAGGATTTACTCGTAAATTATCAATACAATTGACCTTCCAGAAATGCATCGCCACACCTGTCACGAGGTGTCGTTCGCCGTCAAGCGCATGGGTGGTCGCGCAAACTTTTTTTTCCACACACGCATCTGTCACCTGCGCGTCAAAAAACATTTTCGCCATCAAATTTTCTTTCAAATTTTTTCTTCTTTTCTTTATTTATATTTTTTTAGTGTTCGCGCAGACCAAATGAGGGATGAGGGAATGTAGTTTAAATATGAGCAAAAGGAATATATGGAAAGTAGAAGGGAAAAAAGAAGAACGAAGAGTGATCATTACCGAGCCAGTGTGGCGCTATTAATTTAATGCCAGCTCCCGTTGGCGTTCATCAAATATTTACGCGCGCCCAAAAAAGAATCGTCTGTGGGCGCCCCCCCACCACCCCCACCCTGACTATCTTCTCCCCCATTCCATACCTAATCACGATGCATATTCGGCGCCAGTTTCGTTTTGTAATGGTGCGCTGTTTGACGACAACGCATATGTTAATTTTTCATGTCATCGTTGCAGTCACACGTGAACGCATCCCTTAAACCCGCGCGTCTCTCCCACCCGCAGCAGCGCCTCGCATCGGCCAAATAAAAGATTCATGTCGATTGCAGCGAAGCCTCCCTTTTAATCCACGACGCGAGACGAGTCCACATCGACCCACCTAATGAACGCGCGCGCGCGCGCGCACCAACCCAAAAGGAACAAGAGGCGGGTCACACCTGGGTGCCGACGCCTTCATGGCCACCACCAACAACCCTCATCCCCAGCCCCCCACCGAACCCCCGCAACCCCCACACGACACGACCGCGATCAAACTTAAAACTGCCTTCGTCGTTCCGCTCGACGAAATGCACACTTGTCGGGATTGGCAAAAAACTACGGCTGCGAAAACCGACTGCTCCGAATGGATCGATGGCCGCCTCATTTACTCCTCCTCCTCCGATTTCTCTGACTCATAACGACGGATTAATCAAGACGTAAATCACCACCGAATGCCAGTGTCCCCTCGATAAAGAGAGGGGAAAGGGAAGGGAATCAAAGGGTTCTAATAATGGCACTATAGCAGGAAATGAGGGATGGTAGCACAAGTTTGCGAGCGTTCAAAAACACCCAATTCCATTCCGTGTTTGTTGTCCAGTCCCAGTTGGACGCTGCGTCTTCAAGAAAAAGGGGCGCTCGGAGGCCCACACCTCATATCAAGTACAATCCACACACACACACATATAGACATAGACGCACTCAGAGCACTCTTAATTTATGACAGTGTGAACAGAATTTCCGGATGGTGCATGGCAGCCAAGAAGAGTCGAATCCATTCCCCCCTATGTGCCCATAAACCCTTCCCTCACCCTTCTCGCTGCGGATAATTTATGTTTCATTCCACTCTTTCCCCCCTCTTTCCATCTCTGAGTAATCTGCTTCTGCTGCCCTCGCATCTCCTTCATAAATTCCATTTCGGGAGACGCCCATTAATGTTCCTCATCGACATCCACTTCCGCCATTACAATTAAACTTCTCCTATTACTTTTCCCTTCTTAACCCCTGGATACCGAGCACAAGCAAAATCGAAATCGAAAAATTGGCGAAAAAACATGTGGAAAAATTATCACCGCAGTTTTGGTTATGTTTCCACGAGTGCGGAGTTTTGCATGTAAATGTACTGGTCGGTCATCAGTTCGTTAGCAAAGTTGAAAATTCAGGTGGCAACACAGGTGAGCTGCAAACCGGAGCTCCCAAAATGGAAAAGAGCAGTTGACCTCCAACCCTGCATCAGAGGTCACCCGAGTCGGAACGAGAGAGCAGCGGGGAAGCCGCCTCGTTGGCCAACAGGGGGTCCGCGTCCGAAGCACAATAGACCGACGCTTGACTAATCTCCGACGACCAAATTAAAAGCCAAAACGCCACCACCGACTCCACCCGCCGACAAAATGGGCGCAAAAGACACGCCGCGCAGCAAATTAAAGACCCGGTCGGCAAACGACTCCCGCCCACACCTCACTCATACTCTGCACACACCTGTTCGACAATCCCCATCTCACGACTCCCACTTCCAAAAAAAATAAAAATAAAAATAAAAATAATCAAACAAATAAATAACTAAATCGCTTATAAGGCGCGGGGGTGCAGACATGCCGTTAGTTGAGGGCGTCGGGCATCTAGGAAGTCAACTAATCAACTAAATAATTGTAAAACTTTTGGCAATTTGCACGATTTTCTTCGATTTCCCACTGACCAAGCGACTAAACAACAACAACGCACCTGAACTCTTCACCTGGCTGAGTTGAGAGGTCGAGGTTTCCAGGAAGAAGCCTCAGTTTGACCTCCTCACTAGGCGAATCGAAAAGTTGGCATGAGGAATGCAGCAGCTCTACTAATGGGGGGGATAGAGGAGTCGAGGAGCACAAACTGGGGGTGCGGGGCGAGGAGTGAGCCAACTCTAGCCCTACGGCACAGCTATCAATACCTGAAATTCCGGCTGCTGATGTTGGGCATTATCGATAATGGCCGAGCAAACCCGTTCTTTTAAGCTGCTTTCTTTATTGGCTTTTGTTTTGCTTTGTTTCTGGTCACTTTTTTCGCCATTTTTAACAATTTCTTCTTTCTTTTTTCTTTGTCCCGCCCGCAGGGCCTTTCATCCGTGTGCACGGCCATCAATTAATAGTCACGACGCTCCTCACCCCTCACTCCCCCTCAAACAACTTGAGCTGCAAACCAGTTTAGTGACGCACTCTAGGCGGCACTCGTAGCCACCCACAAGCGCAGATTCCTCGCGAGGGGGAGGACGGGGTGGTCATCGGAATGCGTCTCCTTTCTCCCCCACCACCTCACTTTCATCCCCTCTTCCTGCACCCCCCTCGGGCTTAATCGGCTTGGTCGTAATCCGCCTTGGGGTTGCCGCCGTCACGTCGTCGTCCGCCCTCGTTTTCGCACTCAACTCCCAACACCCCCGTTTTCGCTCTTTTTCCCCCCCTTACCCCAACATTCGCCCCTCGCAGTCTCCCATTATCTACCCGTCTCCATCTCTCCCACGTCAACCCAAAACCAGTCGTGACGTCATCCCGACTCAGTGATGCAACGCACGGACGCGGCGCGCACAACCACTGCGCCGCGTCCTTGACTGCCTTCTCCAAGCGTTGTTGCAAAAATTATCGTTCGAGTGGAACTTTCTAATGGTCACACTCCGGAAATGAAGGCATTAAAACAGGACAATTGGATTCATCAATTGACCCTTTTCTGACATCATACACCTTAAATAAATAAATAAATAAATAAATAAATAAATAAATAAATAAATAAATGGTCGTTCTGTACACAACTTTTTTTGTTGTTGTTGTTTTTGTTGTTTTTTTTAGCCCCTTTTGTAACGGCAACGAGTTAAAGACGCGCTGGACAAACGCGAGGGGAAATCAGGTTGTACATCCTCGATTTGAGGCAGCGTACTTGCTTTGCATCCGGAAACCAAATGTCCCCGATTTAAGAAATGTGAATTTTTCAAAATACTAAAGCTTCTTCGTATTCCCTTAATAATCCACTTTTTATTAGTGCCACCTACGTGGTCACCTTATCGCTCAACTATGCGTTCCATTTTCGTTAACCTTTACAATACTGCGTTTGACCTGATAACATTTATTTAATTGCAATTTCTACATTTAAAAAATTAAAAAAAATTATATATATATATATTTTTTTTTAAAAAAAAGAAAAAAAATCAATTTACATCTGCATAATTATCTAATTAATGCAAAGAGAACAATTTCGCAAAACTCTAAACGCCACTTTAGTCGAATCGACGGGAATAGTAAATACATCTTTTTAATGTTTATATTTCAAATCGCCATAGATATAAAATTGATTTTCAAAAAAAATTTTAATATTACTTTTCTAATTACTTAACCCTAGAGTTCGATCCGGGTCGCAGTCTACCCAACACAATCGATCACCACATTCACATTCACATTTCCCTTTAAAAAACACGAATATTCCCAACTTTTAATCTGTCAAAACTAAACGATAACGTGCCATTGCCGGTTCGAAATAAAAGATTTCGTGCACACTAAACCTCATACTTTAAAATTTCTCTTGATATCACGAAGGTTAAAACCGCATCCGTTAAACAACTCCCCCTTAATCTAAAAGAAGAAAAAGCAAAAAAAAAAAATGTGTATCCACCAAATTCTTCTCTTACCTGGCAGGTCGATGATCCTTTTGTACACGTTTAGGAAGGCGGCTTCGGCTGCTTTACTTCGTTTCGTCAAGTTGTCGATTTCGAGTTGAAAACTTTTCAGTAGAGGGGCCACGACTTTACGAGTGTCCTACATACACACAACATAAAAAAAAAATATTAATATTTAAAAAAAAAAAAAAAAAAAATTAAAAAAAAAAAAAAATTGATTCCCATTATACGAAAAGCGAAACAAATTCCCCACACCCTCATTTGCAACCCGTTCAATCCACCCACCGACAATCCGAAGGACTCTCGCGTATGCGATTGGTTCAGAAAGAGGGACGCGTGATTGATGCTGCATCCCACCTGAAGCACCGCTCGTGACTAATGTCACCCCCACCCAATCATTAAGCACGAGCATGATTGGCGTTTGTGGGTGGAGTGGTCGAGAAAGGGGGGTAGTGCACGCCGGCGAGGGTACAACAACGCGAGAACGCAGTGGACCGTGAGGATAGGGGACTCCACCCTTTGGCATTTCACCAATAAAATTTCTCACCGCACCGCTCACCTCGGGCGTCGTCTTCTTGAATTCGCGGCTCAGTTCCACCAGTTTCTTTCTTGATGAGTCGCTTTCATCTTGTCTGTTGGCCAATTCTGTGGCTGCCGTGTCCAATTTCCTCTACATTAAAAAAATATTAAAAAGAAATATGTAGATCGTCACAACGACAAGCAAAAGAAAAAAATCATCACAAATTTTTCTTAGAGCGTTTTTAATTAATTTATTAATTAACTAATTAATTAAAACCCACATTTCCCCTCCCCACACATACCCATCCCCACAAAAAAAAAATTAGCGCTCGAAATAAATCTATTTTTTGGGTCGGGAGGGGGATTTTCAATCCAAAAACATGGTCAACACAACCCAATCAATTGGGGTGGCGTTTCATCGATTCATTTGCGCGTGGGCGTCGCAGTCGCGTGGCGCCAACCAGACCCCAGTCGACAAACCCGATAATCAATCGAATTAATTTGCCAACTCCCCTTTTACACGTCTTAGTCCACTCGTAAAAATCACACAAAAAAAAAATTATATGAGAAAAAAAAATTAAATTGTTCGTGGACCCTTTCACAAAAAAAAAAATATTAATAAATAATCAAAATTAGACCCCCGTCACAACGAAATCCAAACATTAGAAAACGTCTGGTTGATCGAGGGGGAGCCGGGGTAAAAGGCGAACGCTGGAATAACGCACGGCGGGAATAGACGCACGTGGTGGGAAATGGACAACACGCAATTATAACGAATAAACAAACGGACAAGCCAATCGGCCGAAGGGCCAATTAAAATTGGATGAAAGGACAAACAAAATAATAAAAAACAAATAACATCAACAAAAAATAATACAAAATAAAAAAAAATAAAAATAAAAATAAACAGGACATAAATTCAGAAAGAGAAAGAGAAAAAAAAAAAAAAACACGAATGATGATAATAATAAGCAAAATGAATAGGAGGACTAAATGCTAATACCACCACCTACCGTAATGATAAAGTATCGAAAAATCGATAATAAACAGCCATCACGCAAAATAAATGAAATCGGGTCCCCCTCGCCACCCCACCCCTTTGAAAATAAAAATAAAACACGACAAGAGACAAACTTAATACACATTGCCTGACTGAGTCGCATTCAATTCATTACGAGTCGTGTTATTACACTTGATTCTATTGACTCGTCTTAGCCATTAATTTCAGTCCCGTTTGGCAACCAAATAAATTCTCATTTATGGCACGTTCGTGCGCGCAAAGACCGGCCCAAACCGTGTTGCTCACCACGCGCACTCAAAAACGGAAGCGGGCCAATTAACACACCCGACGACAACATGCCGAGTAGACAGCCACGTAACTAGATGAGGATGCTCTCTCTCGCTCTCCACTTCATCCAGGATCCTTCCTCTCTCACAGCCCCCCCACAAAAAGAAGAAGAAAAAAAAATTCCTCGCTGTAAAAATCCCCTTCACGCAACCTGACTTCAAAGTGAGAGCGACGACATGTGCGGCCTTGGCCTTGATCAGGATAAAATCGATCAAGAACACTGCAGCGGTTCCCCGTAAAAATCCCAAAAGAGGACGTTTAAGACGAAAAATCGCAATTCGCTCGCAATTGCGATGGATTTTTGTTATTCTCAAAATACAAAATACAAAATACTGTTGTCTTCTAGTCGTTGGGGTTTTCCTAAAAAAATGTATATAATTTACAGGCAATGTCGCCAACAAACTAAGGAGCGATATTTGTTTAATATCTTATCCCTTAAACCCGTTCGGTATGACAAAAATGCATTTACAAAATTACCTCCAATCTGTTGTTGAATGTAAAGAAAAGGCAAGTGAGAGTGTAGGGGAGGGATGGAGATGTAAAGAAAGGCATGAGAGAGGAGAGAGAGAGAGAGGAGAGGGTTGCGTCTCTTGTGGATCATAAACGGCGACTCTTGGCAAACGTCGAATTCCAAAGAACAAAGTATCTAATTAAGCCGCCTTCCTCCTCCGAGAATTTCATTATATTCGGGAGATAATGGAGCCCAGTTGGCTTATTCCAATCTATAAAGTGCGTGTCCAGCACCACGACACCAGGTGATTGGTAAAACGATGCGTGTAAACAAATTGCACACACATCTTTACTTAGACTGAAAAAGAGTGAGCGCAAAGAGAGACGCAAAACGCCGACTACACACACACCCTCACATCCAATCCTTTTTATTTCTATAATAATTCGGATCAATAATTTATGTCCTCCTAGAAATTACACTCAATTTGCATAATTCCGCCACATGTATGCAAGGTAAACCACTTGGGCGGCACCGATCCTCAGCTTCGCGTCCTAATCCTCTTACTCCAAGTGAAAATTTAATAACGGAATGCGAGAAACCAAAAACTCCGAACGCAAGAAGGAAAAAAAAAAATTTCAAACCGAAAAAAAAATAAAAACTTAAAAAAATAAAAGAAAAAACAAAGAAATGGGTTAAAAAAGATACCAAAACACATCGTCATCGTCTTTTTCCTCCTCCGTCATCGTAAAAACATCATGTTGTCGCCACAGGTAACGAATGACGTCATTTTTACAGCGTCGGAATGCAATTAACCCCAGAGTAATTAAAAAAAATTAAATTTTAATAATTAAATATGAAAAGTAAAAATTTTTTTTAAAAAAAACACAAAGTTAAACCAATGGTGATTAAACACATCGATTAATCGATTGATTTTTTGTGTTTTCCTTTCTAAACCATAAAAAGCTAGTTTCAATTTAAACTTTTACATGTTTACATTCACATTGAAGCGTAAACACGCCCACGGACAGCGAACAACGATGGTCACCCAGGAGAAACGTGTTGATTTGACAAGAAAAATAAATTAATTTAAAAAAAAATACACAAACTTTCTTGATTTTCTATTTGTTTTATTTTTATTCCTTAATTTCCTGCATATAAAATAAGGCTGAGTAAACAAGTACGTGCACCGATACCCTTCACCTTTGCACGCAGACTTGTGTGACGTTAATTACATTAACGTTCTCAAACTCACCAATTGCATCGGATTAAGAAAAGGAAGAGAGGAAAGAAGACAAGTAAAAAAAAATAAAATTAAGGGAGGGAAAAAGAGGAGGAGGGTTCAAGAACAACCAAGGAGAGAGCATCTTTTGTAATCGGACGAGTGGCTCCGAATTCGACACGATAAAACCCTTTTGTCTCTTACAATGAAGGCGCAAACTCATCCGCACTCAGGTTATCGACTTTGGATTTACAAAAACCCACATACAACACCCATTGCAAGAGATAAGAAACCGCGCCAGGTGTGACAATAGGTAAATGAAGTATTGTATCCTTCATTATATAATGGGTTTTAAGGGAAGGGAATGGAAATTAAGCGTTTTAGTGTGAGGAAAATCGATGGAATTGATTTTTGAAAAATTTTTATTGGGGTAAGAATTGATGTTGGTGGTAAATCGTATTGTAATGATTTTTTTTGTTGTTTTTATTTTCAGTTTATGCGAAATTTGTAAGTTTTTTTTTTTTTTTTTTTTTAGGAAAAAGAAATCCAAAAAATCAATACAAATTCGATATGAAAATTCACCAGTGTTTAGTGGTTGATTTCGCCGAACCTAGCAACGAAATAAAATAAATATAAAACAAACTATTAAAAATAAACAAAGAAAAAAAAAAAAAGGAAAAAAATCAATACGAAAATTTAAAAAAAATTAAAAAAAATTAAAAAATAAATTAAAAAATAAAAATTACAAATTAATTTTCCAAACGGATTCACCACCAAAGCAAAACCAAATTATTAAAAATAATATTTAAAAAAAAAAAAAACGAAAATAAATAAAAACTTTTTAGTCGACAAATTAAAAATTCCACCCACTCAAATACAAATTTCATCCTCCGTGTTTATCAATACCAACCAAACAAACAAAAAAAAGAAAAAGTCGAGGGCAAAGGGCGGAAAAAGGGCGGGAAAAAATCCCCCTTTAAAAAAAAAAAAAAAAGAAAAAAGAAAAAAAAAAAATATTTGACAACTCTGGAATCGGGATATTATGAATCCGCCGGTGGGTGGCGCCCGGGAATATGCAAATTCCACTGTTTCATTATTCGGCTCCCGCCCCCATTCACTTCCGCCTCATGAGTTTCTCGTGCCACGGGGCCACCACCAAAAACAATTTTGATTAATTTTGATACAAACAAATTTAAAAAAATAACAATAACAACTACAGTACCTCGAACCACGCCAAAAAAAAACAACAAAAAAAAAAAACAAAAAAAACTAATAAAAACAAACAAAAATAAAAAAAACCAACAGGGCGGAGTTGACAGCATTCAATTCGTGGCACATTTGGGAATAAAACACACTAGCGGAGGGGTGTGGGGTGTTGATGGTCAATCGACAATCGAATCCAATTTGATCCATCGTGTATGAGGCAGGTGATTCGCACTCATTTAGTTGATGAGTTTTTCTTTTCCCTCTGAAATTTTTTCCTTCTTTTATTTAGTTGTTGGCACGCGAGCAGCCGTTCGTCGAATTGGCTACTCCAACCACAGGAGAGAGAGAGAGCGAGAGAGCGAGAGAGAGACACAGAGCAAAGTAGAGATAGTGTGGGGGGAGGTATGTGGTGGGAGGGAAAGAATTGAAGCCATCTGCTCGAAGGCAAGCGCGCGTCCAATCGTTCGTCGATGACCGGGTGGCGGCGCGCGGCGGCGGATGAGTGACACGGGCGAATACAATTAGGAAATTCCTCCGTTTTAAAAACACATTAATGCGGGCTTTGATTAACCTCAGCACCAAGACGCAAATGCAGATTAAAATGCTCACCAACCTGCCTAATGTTTCTCCACGGACGACATCAGCCACGCGCCAAAACAACCCGATTGTGACGTCATCATCTACATTAACAAAACGACATCTACCTGGCTCTTCCCACCTCCCAACAAAAAAAATACAAACGAAGGCGACGAAGAATCAAAAAGAAAAAAAAAAAAGAAAAAAAAAAGTTTCTCCAAATGGCTGCTGTTCGCCGCGCAATATTTGATTGAAGAAGGAACTCAAATTCCGTTTTATGTTGCCCAAGTGAGAGATTAGAATTGCGCATGGCTGCTTCGTCCCTTATTGCATTTGCGCGTGCGAGGGAGAAAAAGAGAAAAGAGAGGAAAAGGAAAGGAAAAAAAAAAGAATCTCAAACAAAATAAATGCAAAACATCAATGCATTAGACAGCTTAATGGGACGGAAGGATTGGGTGCGGCCAGCACTGCATCGCGCACGCGCACAAACCTTCCTAATTAAATTCCATCATTAAGACAACAAACACGTGCAAAATAATTTCACTCGCGACGTAAATACTGAGCAAACAAACACTTTTCCGTCCACAAACGAGCAAAACTGACCGGAAATTCATCATTTCGGCGCTCGTTTTTTGTCTTTTTATAAACGTGACAAACGCCATTTCCATATTTGGTGGCAAATCTTCAAAAAGATGATGATGACGATGTCGGGATATTTTTATCCCGCACCAGATCAACGGACTCGCATCGCAAACAGGTTTCATCCCGGAGCTCTCTCTCTCTCGCTCTCTCTCTCTCGCGCCCCGTCTCCCCCTCGTTCGGTGTCGACAGCAGGCTTGCACTGGTTGCTGCACCTGCCGAGAACGCAGCACACCAGCTGCACCACAACCAACGAAACCCGATCGAGAGAGGGAACAGAGAAAGAGGAAGGAGGGGAGCTGCTGTGCTCAACAGGGAAAAGGAGGGCTCCATTGCCGCGCCGAGGGTGTCGCCATCTCCGTATTCCCGCTAATGTTTACAAACTCGCGACACCGTCCACGATTCCATCTTTAAACAACACAAACAAACGGCTCCCGAATATATATATAGATACAATTTCCACGCCACATTCGATCCATATTTTACACTTTTTTCGAATAATCGACTTTTTCGCATGCTCACTGTAAAATGATCGAAGTTTGCGTGCGTAAACACGCTCCTCCAATATTTATTACCACTGATTACCTTATTTTCTATAAAAATTCAAACATTATAAGGGAAAACAAGTTATGCAAATTTAGCTCCCGTACAAATAACAAAAATCCATTTCCATGACCACCCAATTCACAATTCTTTTTTTTTTCAAAATAGAAAACGAAAAAAAAATCTCAAGAATCAATAAATTCGAATATAAGGTGAACATAAAACCACGTGTCGTGTTAAGATTAGAAAAAGAGTGAAAAGAGAAGAAAAAAAATCTAATAATAAAAAAAAAATTGTCACTGCATAGATAATAACGCGTCTGATGAATATATCGATCCGTGTGGTGGACGGCGAAACAAACCTCAACTCGTGCATTTATCCAATCAGAATATTTACATAAAAAAAAAAATAATAATAAAAAAAAGAAAAACAAAAAAATCAACAAGAAGAAAACAAGGCAGCTGGCGTTTGCCTCGGCGTCGCCATCAACACCAGTCCACCCCATAAGAACGTTTCCTTTGTCGGCCAAATTTAATTTGTTTCATTGCTGCTTCTTCTTTTTTCCCTCTTCGCAGCCCTCGGTCGTCATGGCAACGGAGATTGGGAGCGATTTCCCTCCCGCGTATAAGCCAGATGTCTCTCGTCACGCGGCACAAGGAGGAGGACGCAAGGCCGGAGGAGGGAGGAGGAGGAGGCGGCAACGGCAGAAAGGGACGCGCACGAGGAGACGCGAGAGGGGCTTCCTGGCAGACACCGACTCAACTTGTAACATGACCTCTACTGGGATCCCAGTGAGCCGAGCGAACCAACAGACGCGCCATTCAAATCTGCGGTCGCGCAGCTGCCATCAAACCAAACAAAAATGAAAAATCCGCGAAGCAATCGACGCAAAAAGCACAAATCCGCGCCCCGAATCCGATAAATCGATTAACGAACGCCAACGAACGCGACAAATCACCCGCTCAGACCCCTTAATGGAATAAAACAGCCAAAATTGACACGTGGGAAACGAGGGATGCACGCGGTGGGGTGCTGGGAGCGATGGCAACAAACTGTTGCATCTGCCTGCCCTCGTCTCGTCTCTTTTCTCTCTCTCCCCGGGTCCCCCAACCCCCTCGCTCGACGCCATCTTCGAATTCCAATTAGATGAGCCAAGTCGAGACTGCTAAAAATATACGGTGCATTGATTTATCCGCGTTTGGCTGTTTGGTCGGTAAAGTGGAGCGCGTTTCAATGTTAATGGGCGTCGCCCAGGCGGGGGTGGTAGCGGAATGAAACGAGACGCGCAGCCAACTCATCGAAGCCCCAAAACCAATTCGTTCGTTCGTTCGGTCGCAATTCGCAGGATGAGGTGGAAGCGGCGGTGGCAGTAAATGGGCCGTGGCGAGGCGGGTCATTAGGACGGCCTGATGACTGCCGAACACGCACGCAAACACCACAGCGTCGCAAACCAAGCCCGCCGCCCGCCGCCCCCGCGCCGCCCCGCTCTCTTTTCCTGTTGATTTTGGCACGACAACGCCTAACCCCGCTCGCCCCGCCACCCATTTCTGCCTCCTAATTAAAAATTGATTCGACTCACTGCAAGTGCAAACCCAATAAAAGGTCAATCGTAAAAACACAGCGCAACTGTCAAGACAAAAACGCCTGCAAAGCCCCGCCAGCATTCAATTCGAGTGATTAGAAGCGCAGCTTAGTGAGAAATCAATACACAGAGCAAGAGAGAACGAGAGAGAACGAGAGAGAAAGAGAGAGTCGGGGTCGCGAAAGAGGAAAAGAGGAAAAAGGGGGAGTAAGCATGAGATGCCGTGCTTCGTGCTTGGTGTTAGCGTTGGAATTCCTCCTCCTTCCTATTATTGGACGCGGGATGTAATTGATACCTGGGCCTGGCGTCTTCGGGCGCATTACGGCTGCTGCTTGCTGACCACACGGCTTTAATGGCCACTTGTCCTGTTTTTGCTGGCAGCTATTGCGCTCCAATAAAGCCACCTCCTGCACCAAAGTGTCCAGCAATATTGGGATCCGTGGGCCAGTAATTAGGTGGGGCTGCACATGACAGACCAGCGACAAAACACAAAGTCGTTTTACCCCCACACATACACACAAATGACACTTTGGACAAACTTTCCAATTTCGGTTCCGGGGATCAACTCCGTCGAATTACAGTATTACACACACCCGATATTTCCTCCTCCTCCTTATATTTATTTTTATTTAGTTTTTATCCCGAACTCTTAACTCGTTCCATGTGCTGCGACCAAATAATGATGATTGGAAACTAAACCTACTAACATCAGTCTCCAATCATCATCATGCAAACAGGATCACAGCCCCCTGATTGAAAACCTCCGCCTCACTCCATTTCCGGTCCAGATGAGCGATCCAAATGCGGACAACAATTTTTTTTTCCTTCCCAAATAAAAATAAAAATATTTTTTAAAAAATGACATTTTTTTAAATTTTCCTTCCCAAAAATTAAAAAATATTTTTTTTTTTAAATTTTTTTTAAAATTTTTTTAAAAATTTTTTTTTTTCGGGGGTATGGAAGGGGAGAAGGGCAGAGAATGACTTCCGTTTTCTTCCCACACGTGAGTGTATTAATAAACACGAGAGAAAAAGAATGGCAGGTAGATAGTAGCGATTCATCCCCTTTTAGAGGCGGGAGGGCGTGGGATAGAAATTACTAATATGTGCAAAATCGATACTTTTTAATATGCATGCCGTGCTTAAAAGAAAGACAGAGAGAAAGAGCGAGAGAGAGAGAGGAAGGCGCTTGTCCAACAAATCGATACCACGGCCCCATCTCCATTACGAGACAAAATCCTCCTCACACTCAACTTGTTTCTTCTTCACTCATTTCTATTCCTCGCCACAATCATCAAACGACTGCACTCGATTCGCGCCCCATTTTTGTTCCATTTAAAACATCTCTACCCAACAACATGGCCGTTTCCATCACCCCATCAACATTCACTTGAAAAACCAAAACAAAAAACCAAAAAAAAAACCAAAACAAAAAAAAAAATCCCTTTTTCCCTTCCCACAGAAAAATACAAAAAAAAAAACCCAGAAAAAAAAAAAAAATCCAATAAATCAATAGCACCCTGATCACAATCGATCCACATGGCTCCCATCGCAACCCTCCCCCGACTGCGATTGCGCCGCCATAACCCATCACTAAAATAGACAAGACGCACTCATAGCACAAGAACGCAGGGACGAAAATCCAGCACGTGATCCCCACACACACAACACACAGAGAGAATGATAGAATTTGGGCCGAACCTGCGTTCGTCTGCGGCGAGTGAAGATTTTGGCCGTGGCCGGGGCCGCTCACACTGACTCTGTTGGTTTAGTCACAACACATCCGTGGGCAGGGTCGGCGTCGAGGCGTGTGGCGAATGTAGAGAGAGCTAGAGAGCGAGCCCCCGCGTCCGCCGCGGCCTACGCGACGCTGAGCTGCGGGCGAGACGCGAGCAAGTTGCGCCCTGCGCGAATTTCAAACTGCTAGTCCAGAAAAGTTTACGTCCCGCCTAATAGACGGTGCTCGGGGTTAGTGGTTGGGTTTGGATTCGTATCGTGTTCGGACGAGTGTGTTTGATTTTTCGGCGTGCTGAATAAAAAGATATTGGCGGGCGCAAATCGCATCGAACAAAGAAACGCGCAGCCGAACGCGGATCGCCATTGATTACAGCTGATAACCTATCAATAGAAAACGGGCGAATTCGGAGCGATCCGGCGTGGATACGGCTCGAATAACACGATACGGGTTCGAACGGATGGGTATGGTGTCGGCATGTGAGTAGAAATGATGCGAATGCTTACCTGAAACTGCGGCAGATCGAAGTTTTTCCAATACTGTACCATCGACTGCACATTCGCAGCCATCTTTGCCGAAGACGAATGACAACTAATTGGCCACGTGACCACGCGCTGCCAATATACTCTCCAACTGCGTCACCGTTACGTAGATTTCACTCATATTTCACAGGTTTGGAGCGACGATCGTTAAGATGCGCGATGTAATTTTTATTCCGACGTTTGGCTCGATGCCGTTCGGCGTGAAACACGGCCTTCGTTTCGGTCCAATGTCCGACGACTGCGCGCCGGGGTCGAGATTAAGCATTTCCAAGATGGCCACCACGGCGCCGAGGCGCAGTCGTTTGAACGAATGCGGCGTCTTCCGTCAACTGAGACGATCCCTCGTCCAATCCAAGCCCACGCTTCAATCGAAGGACATTCTCTGCATTCACGACGATTATTTGTTCGTTTGGAATGCACAAAATTCGACCGTGTTAGCGGCCAACTTGAACGACGACATCGATAAACCGCATCAGGTAAACACCGAACCAAACCAGTCAAACGCGACCAAATTTCAAAACGACACCATTAACATCAATAATCCTTCCCAAATTATCTATACACACGTATAAAACCCCACCTTCATTTTTCAAACCCACCGCGCACTAAAAAGACAAAAAAAATCGAAAAAATCGACAAAAAATCGATCGATCCCAATCGACTACCGGCGAAATATCGAAGCGTGACTTTAAAAACGAAAAAACAGAAAAAGAAAAAAAAAAGACAATTCGTGTGAATTTTAATGCGGAAAAGTTCATTAAAAAGTTTTGCTTAAGCACATGGTTTAATATTCGGTGAATATTAAACTCATTTTGCTCGCAGCACCAACAAAGTCATTTCACTGATATCAGACTCAGAGTGCAAATAAATAAACGCAGCCTTCTTCCTTTATCACTCACCTCGTTAAATATTCAACTTTTCTTACTCTTGCATAAAAGCCTCCCTCCTTAATAACTTGCTCCCGCACACGACAATTTCCAAACGTGACAGCCCCCCAAAAATCTACCAAAAAAAAAAAAAAATCATCAAAATCAAAATTAAAATTAAAATTAAAAACTTGTTGGTCTCTCTCTCTCGACTCGTCCACTAATGAGCAATCGAAGTTGTTTTTACTTGAATAATTCAAAACCTTCACTTTCGAGGCGTTGTTTGGAAAATTATCTTTGCCTCGATTAATAATTCAAGCCAACTTATAAATTTGAATTGAAGCGTAGCTTTGGCCGCGTTCTCCCCCGGGTTCCGTCCACGTCGACGTTGATTGCCTAGTTGGTGCTCTTAACTTCTTGGGCCGTACACCGCGCCGCCCCTCCCGCCATCATCTTTTCGAATAATTTTATTTTGCACAATAAAAAGCCCCGTTTCTGCCTCACACAAAAGTGTCTTTCTCTGCCTTTGCTCATATTTAATTTTGCATATTAATTGATGGACGCCTCCAGCAGCGAGCCGTGCTTTTTTACACCGATTTTTATTCTAAAACGGGCGCTCGAGAAACGTATGTAAATGGCAGGGCGAAGAGCCCACGTTTCATTAATGGCGACCACCGAACAACCTCTGGCCCCGGGAAAAGGCACTAGAAAAGAGGGGGAAGGGAAGGGGATACAGAACTCGTCTCTCTCTCTCTCTCTCGACGTCCCTCGATGCGTGCTCGGGATTAAACATTCATAGCGCCATCGTCCTCAACTCATCCACCTTCGTTTTCTATTTTTTCTCGCTCTCGCTTTTCTCTGTCACCTTAATTATCAAGTTGTGGCTCTTTGGACATGCGCATTCATGTGGTGGAGTTTAAGGGTTGTCTGTAATTTACATGTGCACACCACTACTGATATTTCCGCTGTGTGGTCATTCAGGTGTCGCTTCAGAGGACGCTCACTTCCTCGTGGGTATTGTTCGAGTAAAAAGCGGGTCCCCTTGAGTTTCCTCGACCCCTGAATTCCTCTCGCATCGACCCTAGCAAATGGAAGACATAAAATTAATTTTTATTTCGTTTTCTTTGCGTCGGTCTGCCCATTAGGCATGAAAGGGAAAAGACAAAAGTGGGAGTTGGAGGCGAGTTTTTGTTGGTTTTGGGGTTTTAGAGCATATGGGCGACACCTTCACTCTATAAATACTTAATCCGTATCATTTGGTATAAATTTAGATTTTTTTTTTTTTTTTTTGATGGGGGGGATCGCGACGTGACTCATCTTTTTCCGTTCACTTCAATCAGCCCGAGTTGGATTTCGATTTTTTTTTTCTGGTTAATTTGATTATATCTTTTTATTATTATTGTTTTTTTTTTGGGAGTTAATGATGGGTCTTTTTGTTGAGCTTACTTTTTGTGTTTTTATATTTTTTATTTTTATTTTATTCGTGATCTGGTATTCAAAATTAGCACGGAATCAAATGGTTCACATCTGTTGGTATCAGCCAAATGACGTCTGTGGATTGAAGGGAGAGAGAGAAAGAGAAAAAAAATAGATATAAATTTTTATCTAAATGATTTTCCTGTTTTTATTGCTGTTGTCGACTTACTTTAATTAGTTATTTCATTAAATCGGTCTCCGTTCACTTCTTTTTCCACTATTTTAATCCGAATTGTCTCATTACCATTGAGACATCACTTTAGGCCTAACGGCGGCGCCGACTTTCGATCCGAACTCAATCGAATTATAAGCGCCAAAATTCCACGTTGACGCGAGTAAATTTGCTTTGTACTAGTTAATAATTTGCTATTTATTGCTAAACCTACTTTGCGACGATTGTTTAACAAACAAACAAACAAACAGATCGCCGGACGGCCGCCGTTGTTTTCAAACCGAAAACCCGAATTCAAATCCGCACATGCGCAATACCAACTTCGAAAAATACCGTTGGGAAAAAAATCCAAACATCGAGATTTATTGATTAAAAACCAAAAGAAATCCAACGCGATTCATTAAAATAAATTAAAACTAAATTAAAAAAAATCTAAAAAAAAAAAAATCGATATCGATATCGATTAAAGCAAAAAATCCATATCGATTTCGATACCCCATTGTAGATTTGTTTACTCCGCAGTATCGCAAACAAACCACCTCCCTATATCGATTCCCATTAAAACATTTTTAATTAAAAAATAGAACATTTAATATTCCATTTCTCTTCGCATCTAACCTTAACTCGCCACCCATAATTTTTTCCCTTTTCCAAACCAATTGGCAACACTGGTCGTGATGAATGGAATTAATTTCAAGAGACAAACACAGTGGGTGAATTGTGGTGTGAGGGTTGTTATGGAATGACCATTGCCATAAACCCCGGGGCCGAACATACACATATACAAACATTTGATCAATTGGAAACGAGCGCGTCGCTCCTTATCTTTTCATTTCGTTTCATTTGGTAATTGCGCATTTGCATTTATGCTGATGGCATGTCCACTTTGGTCGCTTCCTTTATTGTTTCTTCCTTTTAAAATTTTAAAAATCACAAAAAGAAATTTTTTAAAAAAATGTAAAAATGTTGCGAGTGAATTTTTATTTCTGGTCGCTATGGTGTGGATTTCATTTGGTTTGGTCTCGCGTCTTTTGTGCGTCTGTCTGTCTCATTAAAGGCGCCTCGTAATTAAAAATGTTTTGTCAGCTCTTCCTCCTAATGAAATTCTCATAACGTGAATGCATTCAAAAACGCACCGAGTGTTAGTCACGTGGGCGGAGAGAGAGAGAGAGTGTGTGTGTGTGTGTGTATGTGTGGCGGGGTGTGTGGGGGGGCCGAGGTGAGTGAGAATGCGGGGTGAGGGTGGAGTAGGGAGTAGATGGTGTCCGCTGAGGGACGCGTCTTCTTGCCCTCGTCGACGCCGGCTAATGAAGGCGCTGATTTACTTTACGGAGCTTCCCATTGGTCGCTGCCTCTTGCCCTTAATGAGGTGTGCACAGGTAAGGCAGCTCCTCTTCTTGCAGCACGTGACGCGTTATTATATTGTGCTGGCATTCTTGACATAATTGTGGTGATTAATATTGCAAATTTATGACTCTCGGTTGCGCATGCGTCGTGGGGACTGCTCCCCTGTTATGTGTGTGTGTGTTCACCACTTTTTTAAAAAAAAAAAATTTTTTTTAAATTTTTAATTTTTATTTTTATTTTTATTTGGGATTGACAAGTGAGTGTAGTATGTGATGGGATTGACCATTTGGTTGAATCGGAAATCCATTGAGTTAATTTTTTGTTGCGTCGCGCTCGAATTGAAGTGTCGTGTAGTGATGTGTGTGTGGCGGGCGAGTGAGCAATTGGTGATGGGTGGGAGTGAGTGTGTGTGTGTGTGCCTTTGTTTTCGAAATGGATGACCGGCATCTCATCCGCACATCGAGTTTGGTGCGTGAGCTCCGAGCTGTCAAGAAACGGGCAGGGACGGGGGTCGCGTGAGGGAATTGTGTGCCCCGTCGTTGCGATGGCGGGCGCGGTGTGTGATTTGTGGGTCGACAGGACTCGTTCGTCTCGGCAGGTGCGGCCATGGGGGGGTGCGGGGGGACGAGGAGGAGGAGCAGAAGACGCTGCTCTCTCTCTCTCGTCCACAAATCAACGCTGGTCTGGACGCAGTCGGATCGGACGTCGGTGTCAACAGGTTCCTTCCTCGATGCTCGCTCATCGGACCGTGACGTTGTCACGTGATGGATTGGCCAGGTGTATTAATTGTCGAGAGATAAGTGCATTTTGCTCGATTGATCGGACGCGTGGGTGGTTTGGCTCGAGGGGGGGCAACGGAGACGCGTGTAGGGAATGGAAATGGACTCCTTAACGAGTGGAGTGCGTCGCCATCTTCATCTTGTTGATAAAAGGGAGTAATTAGTGGGTGGCACGTGACGTGGTAGGGCAATGGGCGACGCGACGAATCGAGCCCCGAGCCAGCGCAAGTGTTGGCCGGATGACCAGCCGTGTTCGGGGTGACGTCACCCTATTAACCCCTGACCCGAGCATGAGCTGTAAGGGCGCGCCTGAGGCCGCACGCCCCCTGAGCTCGTGCCAAGGGGCATCCGTGACGGGGCACGGGGTCATGTTGCGAACCACGCAACTCGTCACGCGACACGTCATTCGGTGGCGATCGAGACGATATCGGATTTTCGTGTTTGTCGCTTCGCTTTTATTTTCGCTTTTGCGAAATATAATCACGTGCGTTACTCGCGGGCCCCTCCCTTCTGTGTTATGCTCGAAATCCGCCCTCGGCATTCGGCCCCGCGTTCAGTCCCGCCTGCCCAGATCACCCGAGTTGATAAGAAACGGCAGTTGAAGCGCATGCGCCAATTTCGCAGTGAAAAATAACCGCTTCCGATTCTATTAGGTTTCATATCTTTTTTTCTTCTTCTTTTCTTATATATATTTCTTATTTATTTATTTATTTTTTTTCTTCTTCTTTTCGCTGTGTTATCCTTTGAACAAAGACGCGTCCTGGCCAAGTGGTTGCCGGTCGCTTTCCTGCTGCGTTCCATTTTTTTTGTCCCCCTTGCATGTTCCCCCCTCCTATACTTCTTCTTTATTCCCATTTTCTTTTTAATCTCCAGAGAGTAAATTGAATTTGGTGTCCGAATGCAACGTCCTTGTTTATTTTCGTGCGTCATGACGTCAGTTTGATTCCCTTCGCTTGTTTTTCTTCAACTCTCTTCTTTTTCCGTCCCTTTTAAGGCGTGTAATTCTTTCCCCACCCCCGTCGTCTTCCTCTTTTTTTTTGATGATGTGCTGCCCGAGGTGGGGGTGTGTATGCTCGCACAGGCGTTCGTCGAGCATTTGCTATCTCGTATGCATGCCCGGTGCTCCCCATTTGTAAAGATTGCGCCTCGCTCGCCTGATGCATCGTCCACCAGAGACTTTCCTGTCCACTGATTGAATGGGAGCTCGAGCACGGGCTTATCTAACCTCCCATCGCGCGTCCGCCGATCATCCTACATTGTATCCTCAGGCAATTAACCGAATTAAAACGGTAAATAAACCCTTTTCCCCTTCCCCCGTTTCCATCTTGGTCAAACCTTGCGCCCTTACCCTTGAATATCGTTAAATATCGGTTTGCGCGACGCCCACAGCGGAAGATTAACGCTATTCTGGCGTGGAGTGTGTATTATCGTTGAACGGACAACGTTATAGTCGTTCGGTATCGTCGTTTGTGTTTTCCCTAGGCGGCGCATTAATTAAAATGAGAAATTAAAATAAAACAAAACGTGATAAAATTTCATAAAAATTGACTTTTCGTTGGTCGTGGAGCCTCGGTTGGTTCTTTTCTTTCCTTTCATTTGCTCGCATGTCCCGTGACCTCAGTTGCGTTATCGTGAAGAAGGCTTTTCTGCAGTGCGTCGATAAAAATGGAGGCCGAGTCCCAACTGCTTATTGATTTGCATTAACTAAGAGTGGATGCCGCCATAGCTGCGTCCTCCTCATCATCGTCATCCTCCTCCACCTCCTCTGCATTCCTCCGCGTCCACTCCTCCCTCACCCTCTGTTCCCGAGGGACTCGCTCGAGCAGACGCTTTCGCTCCATCGCTCCATCTGGCGGTAAAATGCGAAAAAGCAATGATGCGCGCATGCGTGTATGAGTGGCGTAAAAGAGGGACCCGTCTGTGTCTGTTCTGTGCGTCGTGTGTTAGTGGGTGGTCGGCGGTCACTTTAATCGGGTCAATCTGCTTCGTAGTTGACCCGAGGTTTGTGGCCAGTCGGTGGTCAGAAATGCGGCATCCTCCTGTCGCCACTTTGGCCGCCCCCTCTTCTCTCGGGGGGTTTCCAAACTCCAGGTGTTCGCAGCATCTTGCTCGCCGCTCAATTTCAATAAAATTCGTTCGTGAGCACTTTTCCTTTTTTCTTTTTCTTTTTCTTTCTCTTTTTTAATTTCCTTTCCTTCCCTCTTCTTTGTTTTCACCTTTTTCCCACGTGTCCCCGTTGCTCGAATGACCCCTTTAAGTTAGCGGGGCGACTAGTGGTCGCGTTCCCACCGCTGCGTTTCTCGCTAATCACACAGTGCACCGCCAACCGTTTTTTATTCGATGAAATGAAATTGTTTCGTGTTTGTTGTTGATGATCGCCATCACGCACGCTGCTGATTAATCCTTTTGTCACCCCCTCTCTAGACATTGGTGCTGACCAGGCCCCCCTTGGGTGCTGTGTCCAGTCTCTCGTGCAACGCGACCACTCAATCGTTAGCCGTGTGGGGTCCGCGCGGAGTGACCGTCGTCCACTTGCCCCGCCGATGGGGTCGCCGCTCGCTGCTGGAAGGAGGAAAGGACAACATTGTGAGCAGGTGAGTGCCAGCACTGCGGGACGCGTTTCACGGGTGATTGACAGGCGGACATCGCGTCTGGGGAGTGGGCGCGGGCCGCACGACCACGGATCGAGGTGGCGTGTGATTGATAGGCGCGTCGCCATGTCGCGTGTCTCCACCCACGAACCGTTTCGCTTCCCCCGTCACATCCCAACCCCCATTTGTCTCTCTCTCCCATTCGCACACTTCTCCACCCCCTCTTTGCGGTGCACACTGCACGTCCCATGCTCGTTCTCGGGCTCAGGATTCCGTAAATGGGCGCGACACGCTCGGCTGCCCCTCGCAATGGGCTCACGTGCAAGACAATTGATAAGTGAGCGGCGCCAATTTATAGGAATCCGCCACTAGAGGGAAGGAGTTATCTGTCAGTGCGCATTCACAAACCAATGTCGACTAATGCGATGATTTACAAGGACCTGAAGGGGCGGTCTAATTATTCGACGGGCGGGCGCGCAACTGAAAAAGAAAGAGAGAGAGAGAGAGGAATGTAGGCACGGGGATTAAGGGGAACGCGAAACAGGTGCATCCACCCTCACGACCCCCCTTCCCGTGCCCACCTCTGGCCTCTATCTTCGTCTCCCTTTCGTGTGACCCTTGCGATCGATCCAAAGAGGCCAACAGGTAAAGATGAGATGAGATGAGATGAGATGAGATGGACCTGATACCGAGGGAGAGAGGGACGCTATGGTTCCTTTATTTTTTTTTATTTTATTTTTTTTTTGCATTTCTTATTTTTATTAATTTTTTTTTTTTTTTTTTTCTTCTTCGCTTCATTAGTCGAGAGACGCGCGCGTTTCCAAATCAGTCGCAAATCGCACCTCGGCGTTTTGGCGCGAGATTTATAGTAAAGCGCGCTGTCTCTCGCGGGTGCTGTTTTTGATCCGTCGCCGGACGAGGACCCGTCAAGCGCGGGTGGGGGTGGGGGTTTTGCGCGTGAAATATCTGAGTGTGAAGTTGGTTTTTCGCAGCGTGAATTAGTGGCCGGGGAAATGGAGGCGAGCCACTGACGAGCCATTTTTAAAATTGGAATTAAGCCATTTGTATGATGAATGGCGGCAACCGGGGGCTTAGGCCTATTGACAAGACCGAGACACCCTCCGGCCTTTGCCGTAATTAGACCGGCGTTCGCCCGACGACGCCCCAGGGCGTGGCACGTGCCTCTTTCCCTTCGCTGTCTCTTTCTGCCCGTTAACTCGGCCACCGTTTTTTTAAATTTTTATATTTACGCATTTACGCATTTACGCATTTTCTTGATAATTTTTTCTCTTCAAAAAGTTTCTGACGAATTTATTTCTATTAATTTTATTTATTGCAGATGCGTTGCTTTGGGCGACGGCGTTCTGACCCCTGTTGGTCAAGTGGACGTGGTGTGTGTGCGATGGGTTCCAGGGTCGTCGGTTTATCTGTGCGTGTTGACCAGTGACAACCAGCTGAGGTGAGTCGAATGTGCGGACGTTACTTTGAGGGCGAAATTAATTATGGGAAGAACGACACGCCAAAACTTTTGAATTCCGGCGATATGGCGGCCATTTGTCTCGCCAATACTCATATGTTGTCATGGCGACGACATCGCGCGACGCTAATCACGAAGAGCAAAATTACCCGCCAGTGATTTAGTGGCCAGCTTCACCAGGAGGGAGGAAGGGAAGGGAAGGGAAGGCAAGGGGAGAGTGAGAGAGAGAGAGAGAGAATGAGAGAGAGTCGAGGGGCCAGTGCACAGACGCCGAGAGCTGTGTGAATACGCAAGAGAGAGGAGCGAGGGGGTTTGGAACGTGGGAGAGGAGGAGGAGGAGGACGCTGAGAGAGCGAAACGTAAGCTGTTTGCTTGTTGCCAAACGCGACCCCACACCACCTCCGCGATTCACCGCCTCGTGGTGACGTCAAGAAAAGAGGGTCATCGTCGGTCCATCGATCCAAGTCGGTTGGGCGCGCGAGTGACCAAAGGCGTGCGGAGCCATGATTTGTGCGCGCGCGACTCTTTACTGGCCCCTCCATTCATCACCCCCTCTTTCCCTGTTCTCCAGCACCGCAGATGGAATAATAGAGCAGGCCACGATGAAAAATTAAAAATCTTCCAAATGTATTTATGGGAAATCAATGAGACGCTTGCGCGGATTGGTCCCTGGATGACCCGAGCGTCTCCCTTGCATTTCTCCCAACATATCATCGACCTCTTTGACTAGTTGTTTTATTATTTATAATCTTGTTTATTTTTATCTTTTATTTATTTATTTATTTATTTATTTATTTATTTATTTATTTATTTATTTATTTATTTATTTGCTTATTTATTTCAGGATTTACAATGCTATGAATAGTGAGGAACCGGTGCGCGTTTATTCGCTGGGTGCCGCATCCCCTTTTCTCAGGTGCTTGGGGGACACGGCGGTCGCGTTCGACTTCGGACCGGCGGACGCGGAGCACGCGGACCAGTGGTCGGTGTTCGTGCTGCGCGGCAACGGCGACGTGTACACGGTGGACGTGTCGCTGACGTCCGACAGGTGAGTCGTGAGTGGTGGATGCGCCTCAACATTTCCTGATTTGTGGCGCCCATCAAGGGGGAGAGAGCGCGAGACAGAGAGAGAGAGAAAAGTCGTTGTAAAACGCTCGCCTCCATAAATAATGGCGTTTGTGACGCAGAAGAATATTATCAGCTCCTCCTTCGGAGCGGGACGCAGTGTGCTGTGAAAAATAGCGTTCTTATGGAAAAAAATAATATGAATTCCTAATCCGCCACTTGGAAATGGAAACAAGTTGCTGCTCCTCATGCCGTTTTCTGCGGCTGCACGAGCCGATATCAGCAACGCGGGCGACACAGATTGCGTCTCGAGATGCGCAAGCAACCCTAGCAACATGGTCCACCCGCCACACACCCACACCCTCGCTTAATGACAATCCTTTGACTACGTTTTTTATTTATTTTTCGTCCCGTCTCAGAATCGGCCATGTCGAAAACAATGTTCACGGGCCCCTCACCATGCATCCCGCGGCCGAAGACAACTACGGCGTCGAAGCGTGCGCTCTTCTCTGCTTACAGTCGCAACCCCCGCTCATAGTTGTCGCCACCGCTTCTGGCACACTCTACCACTGCCTCGTCCTTCACCGACCCGCCCCGGAAGACGACGTAAGCAACTTTCCCATCAAATTAAATCGATAATCGAGAAAAATCGATTTTTTTTAAAAAAAAAATATTTTTTTTAAAAAGACCAAATCCGAACTGGCTCTCTACGTGTTCGACAGCGTCGAACTTGAATTATCGCTCACCACTTGCTCAGTGGACACTGGTCAATTGGAAGAAGACGCGTTCACTTGCCCCATTCGTCTCATCCCAGGTGAAGTTCAAAGATTTGAGCGCGTCGCGTCTCGCAAACATCATTTTTTTTTTCCGTTTCTCTTTTCGCAGACCCCGTTTGCCCCTGGCGTTACCACTGCAGTCACGCGGCAGGTGTCCACTCGGTCGCCGTACCATTCCTCGCGGAATTGGAGGATTTTTTGACTCGGGGTGAGTTTGCGAAGCGAGTCCACCCAGTAATTAATAAATGAAAGGGGCTGGGGGGGCCGGGTGGGGGGGCTCTCACGCGATATCGAGTTGGATCGTGTTTCTGTTTGGGTGTGGCTCGTCTCACATGGGCGTCTTCCATCATTTAGTTTGTTTTACAGATACCTCCACTGGTCACCTGCCTTCGTTTCGTGACCCCGAATGCGTGGTGGAGCATTTAGTTTGCACTAAACCCCTTAACTCGAGGTGAGACTAGTCGTGATCTCTGTTCCACCTCCCTTCCCGTCCTTCACGAGCACCTGCTCTTTACTTTGCAGTCCCATTTCACCTGTGGTCGGCGCGTGCGTTTTGGCGTCGCCTCAGCCGTCGCTCGTCGTGCTCACGTCCGATTTCGAAGTCGTTGTCATTCCTTTGTTGTAAGAAATTAATTTTTAATTAAATTTAATCGAATAAAAGGGCGAAAATAAAAATGGAAAATTTAGGTCGCTGGTGTATGACGGAACGCCGTCGCTGTTGGTGGACGCGGAGGAGTCCGTAAACGCGTCGTCGGCGTTTACGTCCGACGCTTTCACGTCGCACATTCGAAACATTTTATGTCGATCGGCGAGCCATCCATTACTCAAGTACGTTGGCTTCTTGTTTCGCGTCCCCATTTTTTCCCAGTTTTTTTTTTATATTTTTTATTATTTACTTGTTTATTTCGTTGCCCCTTGGTTCAGGTCAGGGTCATCGAGCGACCTGTCACCTCAAGAGAGTCTACAGCTCTTGGTTCGGGCAGTTCAGGTATTGCGCTCCGAATACGTGCAAAGATTCGAAGTGGCGCACGAAGAGTTGCAGTGCAGGTAATAATTGATGCGACAAGGTTGAGATTGAATGATGCGCGAGCAAATTGGGTGTCGTGTACTCGTGTACGTTGTAGAATGAAGAGTTTGAAGGAATTAAACGAACAACAAGTGCGCGAGTTGATGCTGGTGAACGGTCAAAAATCGGAGTTGACTCAAAACGCCGAAATATTGGCCGAGCGCCACGAGGATGTTTGCGATAAACAAGCGCAATTGATTGACAGGTTTTAAAATAGTCGAGGTTTTAAAAATAAAGATAAAGGGAATTGAATGACAATTTGTTTTCCTTGTCAGGGTTGAACGAGCTCTACGTGCCGTTCAGGAAAAGTTGCCCTCCATGTCAGATGCTGAACGCGCGATGCTTAAGGAACTGGAAACGATTAAGGGAACGTTGGCGAGTATGAATGGATCGTTAGATCAGGTATAGATAATTAGGTTAATTATTAATGCTACGGCTACGATGTGTGTTTAGTGAATATAATCGTTGTTTTCATTTCCAGATTAAATTAAAGCATAAAAACATGGAGGAGAAGAAGGATTTGTGCGTGAATGTGCAAACGGGCGCGGCCGTTTTGGACGATGTTCGGCGACAGCAGTTGCAAGAAGTGCTCAAAGAACAGTAATTCGATATTAATTGATCAATTTCAGAAAAAATTCATTAAAAAAAAATTTATTTTTATTTTTTTTAAATTTTTTTTTAGGGGCAAAGATTTGGCGAAATTGAAAGTCACCGTGACGCAGTTGTCGTACCAGTTAGGGTTATAAAATTGTTTTGTTTTGTTTGTTTAAAATGCAATAAAATCGGTATTGTGTGTCGAATTAAATGTTTGAGAAATTTGTCACTAGGTGGAAACACCAACCAGAAGCAGTTTAAAATACAAATAAACATCACCAGGTGGAAGCACTACGTAGGTAGAACTGCGTACACATTTATTTTCATGATTACAGGTGAGCAGTTCGACAAAAAAAAACAAAAATTCAAGAAAAATTGTTACACAAAGGAGGAAGTATTAATTGGAGTCCGTGGAAATTCATGTCGAAATGCCAATTTCATTTATCAATGTTCATTTTGCTTTTATAGTACTGGAATAGCACATGATCTTGGCGGACCCTACAATTTAAAAACAGTTTTCACACTTGAGTAAATGTTTCAATCCCGCGTACGACAAAAACCTAATTATTTCCCACCGGTGGCGACGAAAAACTCCCGCTTGTCGTCTCCATTGCTTCCTCCTGCCGAAAATCACCAACAACACGTGACCCGCCTAACGAACTGCGAATCATTTGTTGACGCACAACACTAGCGTCCTCGTACGAAAACGGCGTGTTGTGTCTGGGACTGAAAAACCGGCTGTGATATTTCCTCGGTGAGCGCGCTCGAACAACGTACATCTGGTCCAGGACCGACGGTGCAACGTACGTGAAACCCTAAACAAACAAAAAAAATCCAAAATTTAATTTCCCTTTAGTTAAATAAAATCGATTTAGGTACCAGGAACACCTGATTGGCACTTTCGCTCAACAGCGAGTCGTCGGGACTGTCTATTGGCGGTTGTTTCGTGAATTTTGTGTCGAATTGCGACACGTCATCATCACTGATGAGCACCGGTTTGTATGGCGGCTCCATTTTTCTCGCTAGTACGTCGGACCAGCTGACATGTTTGAAAAATGAGTGGCGTTTGATGGGGGCAGCGTCGTCCGGGCCGCTGCCGAGACGTGAATTTGCATGGCGCTTCAACAACTGTAAAAAAAATAAAATAATAAATTAAAATTTTTATTTTTAATTTTTATTTTAAACCTTTCGGATTAAGTCTCGAGCATCGGCGGTAATAAAAGGCGGCAAATTTAATTTGCCTCGGAGAATCTTATCTATCGTTTTCTTTCTTCCGTCTGCCGTGAATGGCGGCTGTGGAAAATCAAATTGAATAAATGACATCATAGATAAACTCGTTTAGGTAACTCACGGCGCCCGTTAGCATGTCGAACATGAGTGCGCCTAAGCTCCACCAATCGACAGCTTTGCCGTGCCCATTCCTGGTCAGTATTTCTGGTGCCCTTTAAAGCGAAAAGTTAAATTTTTAATCAAATTTTGACGAATATTGTCGTTTTTCCACCTACATGTATTCAATAGTACCACAAAACGTGTGTGTCATCGTCCCTTCTTGAATCGATTCTTTGCAAAGTCCAAAATCCGTCAGTTTAACGTGGCCTTTATTTAGAACACGAATTTAATTAGCACTGATTTATCACTCCACTTGTTATTCATACCTTGGGCATCAAGTAGAACATTCTCAGGCTTTAAATCACGATAAATAATACCTTCTGAGTGTAAATGTTCCATAGCAAGTACTATTTCTGATAAATAAAAGCTAAAAAAAAATAGAAAATAGGTCATCAAATAACATTAAAAATCCATAAAATATCAAGGGCGGATTCTGAAAACGTACAAGGGGTGGCCATTTTGAATGTTTTGACAAAAATTTGGATGTTTTGGGTGAAAATTGGATGCTTTAGGTAAAAAATTTGGATGTTTTGGGGGAAATTTGATGTTTTTGGTCCAAAAATTAAATCCTTTTAATCCAAAAATAAATTTTTTTGAGCTTAAGTATGAATTTTTTATCGAAAAAATAAAATTTTACCATTATTAGTCTAAAATTAGTAATTTTTGGCCACCCCCTGGATCCGCAAGTGTAAGATATGTCTCATTACCATGCAGTATCTTCGAGGAAAATACCTTCCCGTTCTAAATGCATGAATAATTCTCCACCACTTAAATATTCGAGTATCAAATAGAGTTTTCCACCGGTTTGAAACGCGTAAATCAAATCCACGATAAACGGATGCTGGAAAAATTATAAATTAGTTACAAAAAATTTATTTTGAACATCGAAATTAGTCGCAACGCACTTTTACTGCCTCTAAAATATTTCTTTCGGCTTTAGTATGCGCCGTGTCTTTTTGATTTCTCACTATCGTTGCTTTTTTTAAAACTTTCATGGCAAAAACACGGCTTGAGTCGCTTCCACTTACTTTGCGCACTTGGAAAACCTGAAATATAATTACGTGACATCGGATTAACAGATTCGAATCGTGAAAAACGAAAATTTTAAATTTATTACTTTTCCGTATCCACCTCGACCTAGAACATTGAGCAATTCGAAATCTTGGGGCCCCACTTTTTCCTTCCCAGGATTCACAGTCATTTCCGACAACTGAACAGCCTCCACATCTTCAGAACTGAAATAATGAATTTTTAACTCGTCAAAATCCAATTACGCATCGACTTTTAACTCTTGTTTTTTTGTTTTACTGAATATAAGAATGAATATCCGGTTCTTGATGAATCATCTCCTGGAAAAAGATAATAAAAAGCAATTAATTCCTTTTTATATTTATTTTAAACAACATTTTCGACCGTAATTCAAAAAAGAAATAAAAAAAAGATTTAAAAATAAAATTTAAGAAGAAAAAAAAAAATTCCATTAAAAAAATTGGGCCAAACCAGGTCAACATTCCAAGATATGAACTATCTCACACACGTTTCACATACTGATACAGTTTGATATACAAATGGATATTTTATCACATATTATGTAAATATCTGGTTTTCATAACAAATTTGACCTTTGATCATACACCAGCCATCTTTTGCTCCTTCTTTCTCACCTCTTCAACTTCAATGGTGTCATCTTCCGAGTTGTCACCGCCGTCGCCGTCGACGATCTCTATATGAAACACTCCACCAGCTGCAGCCATAATTTGGTAATCACATTGAAAAGGACGACTATAATTGCGTTTAGCTCAAAATTTGACCGCCATCTTCCTCGGCGCAAGACTTCAGTCAGATTGCGGAATTCCCCGCTGCCTAAAGCGACAAAACTGGAACGTGGGATGACGTCAATAATTGTGCTAACTTCCTCCGTTCGTCGAGTCAAAATCAAACAAATCCCACGAATGAAAGTGGATAATTTATATTAAAATGACGTCTTATTTCAATCTAAAACTCGATATTATTGATAGTTAATAAACTTGGTGGTATTTTAAAACACCACTAACTACTTAGCATTTGAAAAAGAAAAAAAAAATTCCACGATTAAAATCCCCTCGACTCGATAAAAAATAAACTTTAAAAACTTTAGTCGATATTATCGATGTGTTAAAAATCGTCCCGTGTTGCAATTGATTACCCTGTCCTTGACACAGCATTTAAATAACTTTATTGCTTTAAGTAAACAACACATTCGATCCATCCAAGTTTCCATCAGCGTGCACACTTGAAAATTCTCTTTATTTCAGAAAACTAAGCCTATCAATTGCGTCCGTGCATGGACACTCCTCAAAACCAAATCGATAATGTCATCAAAGACATCCGTAAGCATTTAATGGAATAGCTAAATAATTTTCTCTCGCACAAAACTATTCTTCCAGGCGGAGCGAACTCCAGTTGGTCCTTTTTATCCTTTTATTTTTATTCAAACTCGTGTCAAGTATAGTGGAAATAAGATTTAAAAAATATGACAATTTTCCCTTT
Source organism: Strigamia transsilvanica (assembly GCA_034701245.1). Lineage (NCBI taxonomy): Eukaryota > Metazoa > Arthropoda > Chilopoda > Geophilomorpha > Linotaeniidae > Strigamia > Strigamia transsilvanica. The sequence continues at coordinate 9,896 of JAQIXU010000067.1, read as the reverse complement.
GTTTTCTCCATTTAATAGCCAACGCCATCTGTTTTGACCAATTAAAACCACCCGATTGCAGCCGGGAAAAATTCGAATGCGAGGCCGTGATCTGCGCATTTTCGCCGGACGAATCGTGCTTGGCGTGGTCATGCGGAAACCGACAAGTCGTCATAATTCCTTGGGACAAAAAACGATTACGATTGTCAGTGCTTGATTTATAGCCACTAAGAATTTTTACGAGCATATTTTCAACCTTGGGATGAATTTCTCTGCGCTCTAGAAAGAAAAATGACGACTGCAGCGACCGGAATGCATCCCCCATCGTCATTGACAATAATTACTCGGTGTGGTCACTCGCTTTCGGCACGACAGAGGTGCGAAGAGAAGAGACTCGTTGGACGCACTTGAAGTTCGGTTGTGGTCTTATTCTCGCTTCGGGACTGAGTAACGGTCGAATTCGGATCTGGGATGTGGCCACAGGTCGATTAAAATGTTCTATCGATTTATTATTTCAAAAATATCAATTTCTTTTGTATTTTAATAGGAAAATTGCTCAATGAAGTGATGGATCATCGTGGTATAGTTGCTCATTTGAGTTTCGCGCCCGATGGAAGTCTAAGGTTGGCGTCTGCGTCGAACGACGCAACGGTCAAGACGTGGGAGCTTATGGACGAAGGCAACTTGGTCGCCACGCTTAAAGGGCATCCAAAATGGGTGTCGTCCTGCGTCTGGTCGCCCGATTCACGCATGTTAGCGAGTGTTGGTGGCGGCAAATCGGTGATATTAAGAAAAAAGAAAAAGAAAACAAATCTATTCGTGTTTTATTTAATGTTTTAATTTTTTTTAAAGGTTTTCTTATGGGATATGACAACGTACAAATTATACAGTCGTTTATCTGGTCATTTACACGAAGTGGCTTCCTGTGATTTCTCTCCAGATGGTGCTTTATTAGCTACTGCTTCGTGGGACACGAGTATTTTTCTGTGGGATGTTTACTTCGGACACGTTATCCGCTCTTTCCGGTACTATTCATAGCAAAGAGATGTTGACGGGTTATAAATAACATTTATTCTTGATTTTAGACATTTGTATCCTCCTCCGCGGCCAATATTTGCGAGCGGAGCTAATGGCAAGTGGATCCGGTCCGTTGCCTTTTCCCCATTTGGAACGCACGTGGCATCCGTGGCCGATGACGGGTAAACGACCCACGTGTATTTTTGTACTTTCAAAAACTCTTTAATTTTGTTTTATTCGAAGTTTGCTTCGTTTTTGGAACATCTGCGACGACAGCATGCCAGAAACTGTCGGTATTGCGAACGATGCCATTTGTTGCTGCTTTTCGCCGTTTGGTGCTGTTCTAGCCATTGGGTGAATGCAGAAAAGATTATATGACTGGAATGGAGGGGTTTATAAATCCTGATTTCTCTTTATGCAGCCACAAACAAGGAATTGTCACTTTGTGGTCGGCGCCATCGAGAGTTTCGAGTCTCCAACATTTGTGTCGTTTGGCTTTGCACAGACATTTGTCGTGGTCAAGATTGACCCAGCTCGCAATGCCTTCGCGCATCCAAACTTATCTCAGGTACGAGTTATAAAACAATGTGCTTCCTCGGTATTATTGCACCAGATATTTGTAATTTTTATTTTAAGGCAATAAAAGAATTTTTTTTAAAAATTTTAAGTAAAAATTTAAAACAATTTAATCAATTAGTTTATTTCATATAAACATTACGGTACTCTAATGCAGAGGTTCCTGCATTCCTGTTAGTAGAGTACAATATGGTGACGTAGCAGTAGGTCAAATATCAAGAATCCAAATAAAATTAAAAATCTTTACAAATTCCAGTCAAAAATCACAAAATCACAGAATCCAACACCAAAAATCCATAAAAATTAAACATTTTCCCCAAAAATATCAAAATTTTCACAAAAAAACCAAAATTCTATTCAAAAAATGAAAAATTTCTCCCGAAAAATTAAAAACTTTAGTGAAATATCAAAATTTCCTTCAAAAATCACAAAATCAAACACCAAAAATCCAAAAAATAGTCAAAATCTCCTCAAAAAAATCAAATTCTTCCACAAAATATCAAAAATCCCATTCAAAATCCACTTATCGCGTACCACAGGTTGGGAACCCCTGCTCTAATGAATTAAATTACTTAATTTATCATCAATCGTCATCGTCCCTTTTTATCATTCCTATATTCCTGGCGATATGTTTACACTTGGCGACAACTTCCTCTTGCACCAAGTTGAACGCCATCGCAATGATGGCGAGCCCGAGCACCAAATAAAAGCAGCAAATGATGAGTTTAGCCTGGCCCCCGCCCGTATCCGTATCGAAAGTGGTCCCCGGTACTAAATCGCCAAATCCGATCGTACTGAGAGTGATGAAGCAGAAATAGGCGCCGTTAAGAGGCGTCCAACCTTCCCAAAGCGTGAAAATCGTAGCACCAATTCCAATATAACTCGAAACGATGGTCATGACGAGCCAAATTGGAACTCTCTGCGCACTCATTTGCTCTTCGTTTACAGTTATTTCGTCGTTTTCCTTCTTCCCCACGTACGAACATCCTTCCATCTGATTATCACCTGCTCCCGGTGCCTTTTTGCTCGAATGATCCGGCTGCTGTTCGAGACACAACTTGCAGCAAACTTGAACATAAGCAAACTTGAAGGCCTTTGCGAAAAAGTCACCGATGTTTGTCAGGCAAAGCAGCATCAAAGGAATTCCAACGACTGCGTATAACATGGTCACCACTTTGCCTTTCTCGGTTTTCGGCGAGATATTGCCATAACCTGTAATGTATTCATAAAATACAACAACTTTTAGTGTATTAATTATTCAGTAAGTGGAAGATGTTGATAGATGGGTGGCCACACCTTCTAATTAAACGAAATTGGTCCATAAAAAGATTGGCACGTGCTTTTGACACGTAAAACCAATTAGCAAGTAATTTCTCCGTTTATTTGCGACTGCGCAAACAATAAAACTAATTGCCACTAATGGAAATTATACAAAATAAATAAAATAAAAACTATTTTTGCACATATTTTCAAACAAAAACATAAATAATGACTCACCGATCGTCGTAATAACAGTGACTGAATAAAGCAATGCACCTGAAAAAGACCATTGTTTATCGGTGCTTTCTAAGTCTTTCCCGTCGTATCCGTCGTTCTTTACAGCTTCCAGTATTTCCTGCTCAAATTCACGCAATCGTTCGTTGGCTTCGAGCGTCCAGTTCTTTCGGTAAAGAACATTGAGCCTCTCGGTGTACTGCCATAAGTCTTCGACGCAACTCTGTCTCTTGCGGTGTATTAGACGACGGCCACTCATCTCGTGGTCCGCCTCCAATGCTTTGAAAGTGAGGGCACCGATCACCACGTAAGCCACCACCAGTGACACGAGGCCAACGTGTGAGAAAAGACGAGCAAGAAAACTTCCGAGACATGATTTGCATTTGAAACGTGTCATCTTTGACGGCTCCGTCAGCTAAAGTAATTCCTGAATAAGATATTTTTTAAAAATAAAAAATAAAAAAATAATAATGAATAATAAAGATGTCACGAAGGATAACAAAAACTGTCGTCACGGATCACTCAGCACCTCCTTTGGGTGCGGCATCTTTCACACCAATCAAGTGTGATCTTTAATAGATCTCAAGAGTCGTCGCCTTATTATTCTTAAATTTATTTATTCTAGTTAGTGGATTATGAGATTTCATTTATTTAGTTCGTAAGAAGGCAAGAAATCAATGGTTGGTATTAATTTTCATTTTTTTGTACCAAAATACGTGAAAATTTGACTTTTTGTACCAAAATGCAAAAAAAATTGCCTTTTTTGTACCAAAATACAAAAAAATTTGCCTTTTTTGTACCAAAATACATAAAAATTTATTTATTTTACCAAAAATAACATTGCAAACAGAATTTTTGCTTCTTATTGATCTCAACAAGACCCATAAACACCAATTACAGCACCCATAACACTAATCCGAAGGGCAAAATGGAAGAATGATGATACAGTACGGTATACTAAACTTAATTTATAGAGGAAAGCTCTCTCTCTCTTTCATTTAACTCTGTGGTCATTTGGCCAATTTTTACATTTCAGAAGAACTCGTGCATCAAGATCCCATATTCGGTTCAAATATCGCGCTACATACATCAAATCGCACCTTCCCTGCTACGCATGCTCTTAGCCTAACAACAACAGTCCACGAATGACCTTGATGTAAATGACTCCCATTGGTTGTTCGTCCTTGCCACCAGCTACAGACTGTGGGGGCCCACAAAGTCACATTTGGATGTTTGCTTCCTGCGGCAAGACTGTTTCGATGTGAATTCAAGGTAGAGAAACAATATAAATACGATCCTTGTCTTGCTCATAAAATTGTAATCGAGAGTAAACACGTGGCGCTGTGACATCACGGGGCTCGCCAATGAGGAAGTTGGAGTTGAAGTCGGGAAAAAATAGTTTGAAAATATCAAAATAAAATAAATATTCAAGAATTAGCCGTAAGAAAGGTTCCTCATGGCTCTAGAAGACCGAGACGCAGTGCAAAACGCACTGTCCGAACTCCGTGCCCTCTTGACCGACAGCAGGGTGTGGTTGTTCCTCGGGGAAAGATGGGTGTCGTCGTTGCCTCATCACGTAGCGAGTTCTTGGTGGGGGTTGTTGAAGGACAATTTGAACGATGAACAGGTAAGAATTGATTATGTTAATTGGGTTTAGTTAGACGTGATGTTGTGTTTGAAGAGCTGTCGAGAGATTGTGAAGAAGTGTGAAAAAAGTGCACTCGAAGATGCTGGAGTGTTGCACCTGTTCAATACACTTCGCATGGTCGCCGTGTGGCCAGGTGTCGTGTCACTCAACCCTGATTGTCTGGTTGAAAAGTTGTTGTGGAAGGATGAGTCGAGTGTGGAAAAAATACGTCTTGATCAGGTAAAATCATATTTTTATTTTTATCTATTTTTATTGATTGTATTGTTTTCAGTTGTCAGATATTGACAAAGTGCAATTTGATGACGAAATTAAATATCTGATAAAAGTTTATGGAGATAGCGGATTGGTCACTCGTTTCTCGGTGTGTTTAATTAAAATATTAAAATTAAAATTAAAATTAAAATTAAAATTAAAAATATTAATTAAAATATTAAAATATTTACTTTTATTTTTATTTTTTTTAAAAAAAAGCCTTCTTTACAATCTGTGTTGACTTCCCCTTCGCCTCGTGTGACATCAACGTTGCACTCACTTTTTGATTCGTACACATTTCTCTTTCTGGGCTTCGATCTCGAGCATTATGATTCATTTTTCACTAAATTCATCGTGAAATCTAAGGTTAAACTAAAAAAAAAATCTATACGTTACACAATTCGATGCTTACGATGTTTTTATGCACAGAAAACTCATTACATGTTGTGTGGAGGTGACGTAACACGAGTAGAGGAACGAGGTCAATTACGCATTCTGATGGCTAATTTGGATTTATGGGAATTCGTAATGTATTTGAGTACTGGACAAATGGAGAAGAATCTAATCCCGGGCCAAGTATACGAAAGGTCATATTTACCCACCCAAAGAGCGGAATATTTGGAACAGCAATTGACACTTGAATTACAAGCAACAGAGATCGCCTACCACACACTGCAAATCACAAACGCCCTTGCCACCGATGAAATGCTCGAAAAATCCTCCAGAGGCAAGCTCAAAGATATATACGAGAAAGATCCAATCGGGTCGTTTAAGCAAGACGATGTTGATAAAGCTTTTCAAATGATGACGGCGAGACGGAATTTGTTGTGGCAGGTAACAACACAAATGCATTAACCAGTTGCAAAGTTGCGATTGCGAGAAACTTTTATCCTTGAAACGTTGCAGACCATCAACGATGGAAGTATTCCCATCAAGGCGCTCTTCTTTTACACTGAATTTTCAAACGAGGTGGAAAAAGCGACAGATATTGTGGCACAACGAATGGCCGTAAGAAAATACGCAGATGCGGTTTTACGAGCGCGCTCTGTAATCAGACCCAACAGTGGGCTGGAGTTGTATGTCGTCGATGGACTTACGAGCGAAGAGATGAAGTCGTTGGAGAAGGAGACGTTTGCAATTATGAAGCTCAAAGGTGATGGGATTAAGCAAAGCGTGTTTTTATTTTAATGTTTCTTCTTCCGGATTTGTTTTAGGTGGTAGGGACGAGGCTATTTGTTATGCAGAGATGGCGAAACACGGTGTTAAACTGTTGCAAACACATTTGATAGTTATTAATGGTGGACAAGTGGCTAATAAAAGACGGGTGATGGATTTGAGTTTGGCTCGTGCTTGGTCGCATCGGGATACAATGCTAAGATTAGCGGCTAAGCTGGTTGAAGTTGACGATCAAATCCATGCTTTAACTGTTAGGAATTTTTTTTTTTTTTTTTAATATTTTATTTTTTTTTTAAATTCATTTATTTCTTTAAAAATATTTAGCCATCGATTAGAAAACAATTACAATCACTTCATAGTGTAATTAACATTTTGGATCGGTCGATCGACTCAAAGTCCCTTAATTATTTGGGTGGTGGGTCTTTCGGTGATGTGTATTGTGCCCATTGGAATGGAATGAAAGTAGCCCTTAAGTTTCTCAAAGAAGCCGCACGACCTGAAGATATCGCTGCGTTTGAAACTGAGTTCAGTCAACTAAGGTGATTTAAAACCAAAATAATTTTCCTGTATAAAAAAAAATTAAATTACTCATTTCAGACAAGCAGAACACATGAATATAGTCAAAGTATACAAACTAACGGTAGAAAACAACCGTCTAGGGCTCATAATGGAGTTTGTCGACGGTGGTAACGTTCGTGATTTGATCATTGAGCACGGACCATTAGATATGGAAGTAGCGCACCGAGCTGCCATTCAAATCGCTTCAGCTATTAATCATTTGCACTCATTAAAAATAGTGCATCGAGATGTGAAAACAGATAATATTCTGGTATTATACTTAATAAATTAACATAACCGCACCGTGAATGAGGAAATACGCTTCCTTAGGTAACCAAAGATTTAAATTTTTTCAAACTGGCTGATTTCGGTTTAGCAAGGATGGTTGAACACACGGAAGAATACAAAACAATTAAAGGCACGTATAGATTCATGGCCCCTGAAATCCTAAGAGGACACGACGGAATTGCCAAATATTCCCTAAAAGTCGACGTTTACAGCTTTGGTAAAATAAATTTTAAAAAAAAAATAAAAATAAAATCATTTTAAAATTAATTAATTAATTTTTTTCAGGGCTTATTTTATTAGAGATAACTACAGGCAAACCAGTGTTTGGAGAACTCACTAAAAACCAACTGGAATCCGGTAAACGCGATGGTCGACTTCAGCCTACAATACCGGTAAGCGAGTGCATAACATGGAAAGCCCCAGGAACAGGCTTTCCTGCGGACGCTAAGTGCAGTCACGTGGTGTGGAAAAACCCAGACGTCAGAGCTATTCATTGGTAGGCGTGGTTGAGAGCGCAATATATAAAACTACTCAGCTGTTTCTGATTCTGGGTTACATGCAACAGCAAAATTTACATTTCTCTTTGTAAGTTCCATTGTTTTTGAACAAAAAAAAAGATTTATTGCATAATATTTTTCGTTTTTATGTTGTAATATTTATTTTTGCAATTTCAGGATTCGCTGCATTCAGTTTACGGTGCAGTTTTAGTACAAGTGATCCGTTTGTCGGTCGCTCCAGCACACCGACGTCCGTATATGAGCACGATTTGCAAAATCCTCACCTCAAATCAATTACCAGAAGAAATAATGAGTGCGGAAACTAGTTCTATATCTATTATGTGTCTCGGCACGGGAAAAGGAGCCACAGGTTATCAGGATGCAATGTGATTTGGCAATGCGCAAGCGACTATAAAATGTTATTTGTTTACTTTGGTAATTAGCGCTGATGTATGGCGAGCCAAGCTCATCATTCGCGGTGTTGAAAGGCGGCGAATTAATGCTTTTGGTCGACTTGGGATTGGGTGTTACTATACAAATACGCGAGAATCTAACCAAAGGTAAGAGATTTAATAATAATAAGTAATAGTTTTAATTAATTAGTTAAAAAAATTCATTATTTAGAGCTGAATTTGGGTAAGATTTACATAACGCATAACCACGCGGATCATGCGGCCGAGTTACCGGTCGTTCTCGCCGTCCTGCAGAGTCGTAAACAGAACTCGAACAAACCCACAGTATTTGCAGCACCGGAAGTTATGACGCGACTTAAAACACTTCGAATGAATGAAGTATGCAACAATACCACTCCAGTAAGTAAGAAATGAAATGTGCAAGATCTTTAGTTGATTATTCCTCACCGAAACAGGAGGAATTGGCCGATTGGACGACTTGCGCGCAATACCCAAAAAGTATTCCTTTGGATGACGAGGCGAAATTTACGATTTCGTGCGTGCGCAGTCAGCATTCCGAGCCTTGTTACGGGTTTATATTATACGAAGACAACCAACCATTGCTCGGCTTCACGGGCGATTCCGGTTTCAATGCCGAACTTTACGATTTGGTGTTCACGGCACCCAATGTCGTCATCGATGCACGTGCAAACACATCGTGGGAACATGCCGGGGTATTAATTTAATTAAATTCAGGGTGACCAGATTTTGGAAATAAGAAACTGGGACACTGGAACTCCACGTTTGGTCACCCTGATTTCAGCTTAATAAACAAATCTAATTCGATTATTTTCGCAGTTCGAAGAGGTGCAGAAGTACATTGACGCATATAACGGGGCCCGGCGTGTATTCATCACAGGGTACGGCATCGACAGCGAGTTCCCGAACGACGCCATGAAAGGTGTCATCAAATTGCGCACTAATCACGAATATCCGTTGCACGAGGAGAGCGACATACTCAAAGCACGCAATGACGAATCCAGTGACTACATGAGTATTTCCGACGCATTAAACACACGCGTCGTGATATGAAACAATTTTTTTTTTTATTTCCTTGTGATGAAATACATTCGACGATTAGAGAACACACCATCTACAAATTATAGAAAACATTGCAGCAGCAATTTCAAACAAGTCTCTTTTCGAAAAAAAAAATAAAATTAAATTAATTTTGTTATTTATATCAGTGGACTCATTGTAGTGGACTCGCAAAACTATTAATTTACCACTACGGATAAAATAAAATATTTTCTTTTTGCTTTTAAATTTTAATTTATTATCATCACTTGGTCGAGGAGTGAGTGTTGGTCTTGTCAGTCCAAATAAAACAAACAAAAACTAAAAAGAAATACAAAAAAATAAAGAAAACTCGACCTTCGATGGTCGTAGGAACATGTTGTGTTCTCGGGGCCTGAAATGGGCACTAGTTTCGATTTTTTTTTTACATTTTTTTGTTTTAGATTTGATTTTTTTTTTGTTTTAAAAGAGAAAATAAAGGTGAGTTTGGTTAAAACAGTGCCGATCTCTAGTAATTCGAGGCCGAGCAAACCCAACACTTTGCTCCACGCACATTTAACACCTGCACGTTTCTCGAACCAGGCCGTTCTTTTTAATCAGGCGGACGTTTTTCACTATTTTTTTTGGTAAAATCTTCAGCATTTTTCATGAATTTCTTGCGGTCTTTGGTGTATTCCTCAGCAAGATCGGCTCGCAACGGGTGCTCCGGCTCGGGGTCATTCACTAATGCAACTAGGGCTTGTATCACTGCATAAAAATACAAGAATTTTAGTTAAAAACGTCGTAGGGGCTCTTTTCTCTCGGCAATTTTCGAGTTCCCAGTTCACGGAAAATCGGTATTAGTTAAAAAATTGACGTTTTAGATCAAAAACCGACACTTTTGGATAAAAAGTCTACCTGTCTAGACCAAATATCCACGTTTTCAAACACAAAATTGACACT